>JAVYIG010011371.1:0-61388 GCA_035222895.1 Strongylocentrotus droebachiensis
AGTTCAATGTACCCTTCCACCGTTCGGTTACTACCTTTTTGAACTTTCTCTCTCTCGCTCTCCCTTTCTCTCTCTCTCTCTCTCTCTCGCCCTCTCTCTCTATATCTCTCTCCCTCTATATTGATATATATATATATATCCCTATCTCTCTATCTCTCTCTGTATATCTCCATATATCTATCTCTCTCTCTGCCTGGTCGTAACATTTTTATTTGGCGGTTTATACTGGCGATTTGCTGACTTTCTATTTTCCTAAAAGTTTTGATCAAGAAAAATTTAGACATTATAAACACTCTCTATTCCTAAAGTTTACTCATTTCTAAAATGTTGCAAACACGCCTCATTATAATGTTAACGCTTCGCAGTGCTGTTCATATTACATGATATTTAATAATAATAATAATAATGAACGTTATTTGTATACAAATAGCGCATATCACTCACACAAAGAAAGTCCCTTTCTCTGTTCAAAACATATATCACTTTACTGAAATAGTTTACAGCGTCTAGAAATGTCATGGTTCTATATACATATAAAAATATGTACTCATAATAAGTATCATATTACCAAGGCCAAAGTAATTTTGTCACAGATCGACATGATATTATGGTAACAATTTCGTTTTATTGTGTCAACTACGTGTATTAATCTCTTGGCTTGCTCAAAGTGCATTTCTAAATGTGAAAGTTTATCTGGTTGTAGGAAGAAGTGCTCTAAAGAGCGACTGGGGAAACTGCCACCTATCCATGTTTATGACAAGAGCATAGTATAATTTCAAGAGTGTCGCTAATACCATGGACTAGAAGAGGGGGGGGGGGGGGGGGGTGGGCAGTTCAAAGTAAATTTTGCTGACCAACATTCGTTTAAGCTCATGAGAGAAATCTGATGGATGTGAAAATTTTGGGATTTGTAATCGTCCAAAGTCGTAGAAGATAACAAACATGTAAAGATGTTCATGGTCCGCATAATGTAGGTTGCCCAAGGTCAAAGATTGTGTCCAAGACCAAGTTCCTTTGTACAGTTAAATCCCATTCAACCTAGCGTCGGCCAAAATTTGAGTAGAATATGGGCCAATAATGTTTTTTTTCTCAAATTTTGTCAAGGGCTCAAGTGTGTATTACATTTTTACTTTATCCACTGTGGCATTTTAAAAGGTATAGCAGATTGTGTAGGAGATTGGTATAGGTTGTGAGAGGGGAGGAGTGATACCCGCTAGATTTACCATAGATCACCACCTTCTTAATTTCATAATGTGTATAGTATTTATTCTCGTAATATCTGTATCATGTATGGTCTGTGATAATTACATTGCATCAGGTTGATTTATAATACATAAATGTACTGACAAAATAAATATATAAAACGGTAGTAATTACTAGTGATGGTATAGTACAGTACTATATGGTATAATAAATATTGTAGTAAAAGAATGAGTAGTATTAGGAAAAGGAGAGGAGGAAGAAGAGGAAGAAGTAGTAGTTTTTATAATAATTACGAGTATGAAACAATACAAAAGTTATTAAAAAACATTGATCTTACTATTTGATTAAAATTTATTTAAAGAGCAACCCAACCCTTGTAATAAGTTCATTTGTATGAAAGCAGACAAAATTAATAAGCTAAACAGAATGGAGAAATTTTGAAATAATCTAATAAGAAAGTTATGAATGTTTGAAAAAGTATTATGAGATCACTAAGTCTATGCGAACCTCAAATTGTCAGTTTGGTTATTGGATTGTGACGTAGTCACGGATAACTCTCCCGTTTGTTGTGTACAAAAATGTCATTAATTTGTGTTTTTCTCCGAAGTGCCTTCTCCCTTGGGAACGTTACTTAAAATATATTATGGATAGCATATCATTATAGATCCTCTAAAGAGAATAGACCCTCTTGGGTCATACATTTATGAAAAATTAAAATTTTAGTCAAATGGGCAAGTTGTCCGCCACTACATCACAGAAAAATTACTGATTAAAATCCAATTTGAAGAGCCTATACCTGTAGTGATTACAACTTTTTTATCCGATCTTTTTCAAACTTTCACCAGTGTACTGATTTGTCTGCTTTCTTTTAGAGTAGTTTGCTATCAAGGTTGGATTTCCCTTTAATCATCTATCATCAACTGTTTGCAAGTGTCAATTAGATCATAAAACAAGGGAAACGTTCTCGGCGGTCTCGCCTGCATTAAGCTATTCGATATGATGAAAAATTGAGGTTGGAACATTATTTATAGGTAGGATGGCCCATTAGCAGGCCCCAAAAATAATGAAATCCTCTGAATATAATCAGCATTTTGAAGTGAATATTGATTAAAAATCATGAACAAATAAGAAAAATTGATTCATTTATTCTCATATTAAGTTGTGAAAACATAATCCCAAGTCTACTGACCTAAAATGACCTTGTGATTTGAAATTTGTGTCATATGACTTGTGATACTTGATAACCCTTGGGTACAAGTTTCATGGAATTTGAACAAACACTTTTGAAAATATGCTAAAAATTCAAAATCTTGATGTTGATGCCACAAACAAGTCTAAGTTGTTGATCTAAAATGACCTTTGACCTTAACTTAGTGACCTGAATTCTACTCACATAATTGGGGATACTTGATAACCCTATAATTATATCAAAAATTAAAAAACTTAACCTTAGGTTAATTGATGTTGACGCCGCCGCCGTCAACGCTGCCGTCACCGGAAAAGCGGCGCCTATGTCTCGCTTTTTGCTACGCAGGCGAGACAAAATACAGTAACCATTAGTTAATAATAATAATAGTCGTTCATTCATACACTCGTTCATCATTTTCTATCATGTAAATTTATTTCATAACATAATCTCATATTTTTTAACATTTAATGCTACCACAAGTAATGGAAAAATAGTAATGCCCTTCATAACATAACATTTGTGTTCACTTATATCTCAAGTCTTATTCATTTTACCATATACAGTACCTAACTCAAATTGCTTCCAATTCTGTTTTTTTCTCAAATTTCCAGCAGAAAAATAGACTAGGCCTTTAATATTTGATATCACATAACATACTCTTTTCACTAATACTTAATTTTTGTCAAGTCTGCTCAGAAAACACATCAAATTTAGTATTATTTCTTAAACTGAATGTTGAATTTTGAGGTAATATTGCACCAAATTAAAGTCCTTAGTTGCATGGTTTTTGTCCCCAAATTGTTCACATTTAATCAATATGACATAAATTCACTTTTAAAAAGTTTGATATACTGACCACAAGCATAAAAGAAAATATCTAAAAGTTATCAATATTTTATCAATATGACATAAATTCACTTTTAAAAAGTTTGATATACTGACCACAAGCATAAAAGAAAATATCTAAAAGTTACAATATAGAAATAGAAATCCATGACATTTAATATATAAAACAAGTGTTCCATTGATAAAAGATATTAAAACTTCTTGTATATAAGCTCCTGATTTTTCACATGGCACGATTGATCTAAAATATGCATCTATAGTTTACACGACAGAAAGGTCCCACTTTGAAAGTTTAGAATGTTCACTCCAAATGTGATGGAGTTGCTTCATGAATAGCTTTCTTTATTCATTTACAAAATAATTGAAGGATGCAACATTTGTGCCTAAGTGAAAAAATGATTACATAACTTTCATGAGCATATTTCCCAATTGCTTTACAAATTGGTATAAATGACCTTTATCCGGTCTGCTCACACATGAGTTGTATTCAAAACTGGCATTAATATATACCTCAGTCATAATGCCCCCCAAAAATGCACACCGATTAAAACTGACCAATCTGTGGCAATTTAGGGTAATCCAATTTTGTTCCGGGGAGTGTTTCACAAAAATCCTAAGAAAAAACTTAACTTTAAGTTTGACTTAACAATTATGGAGAGCCATTTGTAGCCTTAAAATGAAATATATTCAAAAGCAGAAATTCATGTATTTTAGACTTTTCTAAATTCAACATCATCAACATGAAATCTCCTTTGATAATAGAAATATGAATGAATTGAATCAACATTTTATGCCTTTAAAAATAACTTTTACAAAATATTTTCAAAGATGCTAACGGCTTTCCATAATTATTAAGTCCAACTTAGAGATAAGTTCAACTAAGGATCTTTGTGAAACACCCCCCTGGTGTTTGTCTTGTTGCTGTGACTAGGGTATCTTTAAAGACATGGGCAGATCTCTATGAATAGAACTGTAAGTTTTTAGTCTTGGTTGCTGCTTCTAATGCAGCCTTCTGCTTTGGTACCCAGTCATCGTACTGAGCTCGAAAGAGGTTTCCTGCCACCGGGTCACCTAGGTTATTCTCTGCAGCGTACCGCTTCAAGCAGAACTTGATCCGTCGTTCACGGCTATATGGGCGATGAGGCCCGGCAGGTTTGAATCCTGATGGTTGCTTGTAGATGAGAAAGCAATAGCGATGCAGACCTGGACGTAGAAATCATACAGAGAAATCTTGTTTCTTGGGACCGAGAAAATAAGCTTGTCATTAATTATGAAACTTTGTTATACATGTATTAGGGTTTGAAATTCAAACATGAATGTCTCTGACAAATAAAGGGTCAAAAGGATGATTTTGATGAATGGGGCCTAGTCAGGTGTGCCCCCCCCCCCCCCCGAAAAACACCCCACCTTCAGCACTTCCAGCATTTCAGACACCCCCAGCTCCCAGGTCCCAGACCCGCCCCCAGCTAACAGGTCTATAACCCCATTCTCCCCCCCCCCACCCCCGCCATGACTGCACCTACGCCATGCACCCCCAGCTACCAGGCCAGGGGGGTGTTTCACAAAGATCCTATGTTGGACTTAACATTTATGGAAAGCCATTAGCATCTAAGATATATTTTGTAAAACTTATTTTAAAAGGCATAGAATGTTGATTCAAATCAGTCATATTTTCTATTAATATCAAGGACATTTCATGTTCTTGATGTGGAAATTATAAAAAGTCTAAAATAGGCCTACTTGATTTTTCGCTTTTGAATTTATTTTATTTTAAGGCTACAAATGGCTCTCCATAAAAGTCCAACTTAGGATCTTTGTGAAACACCCCACGTCTATAACCCCACCCCCCCCCCCCCCCATGACTGCACCTAGCAACACTCTTCTCCCGAGATTGACCTACCTGTGCCCTCTGGTGCCCCTGACCCGATGTACTCGGAACAGACCGTTCCAGTCTTGGAGTCTCCGTTCGACACGTCCACCATCATGAAATGATGGATTTCCCTCACGCTCGCCGGTGCATCCCAGTCCGTCATGATGATGGTGTAAAGAGCGCCCTCTTCAGCTGGGAATGTGATGTGAGGCATGTCCTTTACCTAGGCCATTTCAAATTTTTGAAAATAATTTTTTTCAGTTAAAATTCAAGCTTAAAGCTTATCTGCACTAGTTTGGCCAGGAGGGATTAGACCTCCCTACATGGTCACTGACAGGTGGTTATCTCATCAAATCAGCTCTAAATTAACATAAGAAAAAGGGGACCAATGGTCACCGCTTCGCTTAGGCACTGTTTGCTATATAGAGGGCGCAAGTAGCTATAGTGCGGTGGGGCTTAAACCTCTTCAGTTGTACTAATTGCATACATTTTCAATGAAATAAATGGTTTACAACTGAGGAGTAAAATATGATCATAGCTGCAGTTGGCTTTGAATGAGAACTGTTGAAACTGGTTAGAAATATTAACTAAACCACCTCCAACAGTTACAATTTGCAAATTTGTAATGTTAACTCATCCATGGTGATATGTACTGGTAGGCCAAAATTGTAAAGAGTCCCACCCCCTATACAGAGTTTAGCAGTCATGTTGGAAACCATATTGCACATTCTCTACTGGTTCCATATATAGTGAGTGATAATTCAAAATAGAAAAGAGTTATGCAGAAATAAATGATTCTCGATTTGAATTAAAAAGCTTTCAATAACATATACATGTATTATGTAGCAGTCCCTATTTTGAGGGTGAATGCTTTGTCAGAAGCCTTAGGAACCCGCTTATGGGGCAGAGAGAAACAGGAAGGAAAAAAATGTTATATAAATTTACCAATGACCAGACTTTCCAAGACTTAATGGGGGCAGTACATCCCATTCCCATGTACCGGTAGGTAAAAAATGTAAGATTAATAGTACCAGTGCTTAATCAATTTAACTGCATATCCCCTATCACTTACATTTTGCAAAGGAATGGTGGTAATTAAATGGTGCTTAGAAAAGAAGGTTTGTTCATATAGTACATAAAAGGTTACCAGCATCTGCTACAAGACACTAGAATTGATGGTACCAAATGAATGCAAAGAGTCAGTCGTTCAAATTTGCTTACTTGTAAGGAATTGTATAGGTCAGAAGCATTTTCAGAATAAATATTTGAGGTTTTTTTCTTCCCAAAGCAACACCACTGTATGTGTTTGATATGAATATATGTCATTGTAGGAATGGTCACCAATGAAGTGATATTCAGATTATAACAATTTTGATAACATAGAAGTTTGGGTAATTTTATCATTATCATGATAATTAGATTCTAGGTTCCTATGCTCTTAGTGTTATTCCAATGCTTTTAGTTGATATAAATAGAGAATACATTTCTAGGTATGCAATCTAAGGAGATGTTTCCTTATCACATGTATAGAATTAGGATGAGCAGTTGCTATGTTAGGCAGTCTGCTGTCTGCTCTTGACGGAAGAAGACAAATGAGGGCTGGAGTTCCAAATGAAAGCCACACCCATTTCAGTAGGCTACCATAAGCCAACAGCATGTGAACTACCAGCATACTTGCAGAAGTTTAACTTCCATTGGCCAACAGTAAGTTCCATAATTTTTTTTAATAATGTTTAAAATATCAAAACCCAGAATAGTGAAATCTGTAAGAGACTGCTTATGGGAGACAAAAAAAATTGAATTTTACAGGCATGTGGCCTTTATGATGTACAGGTTTCTTAATTATTACAGGTTTCATAGACAACGAGAAATGCTGTTGATCAAGATCGAGGAACAAAAAAGTATGGTGTTTATATACAGACAGGTGGTATCTCAATACAGGTAGACATCATATGCTATATCTAGGTATAGTCTGAATTTGAATTTGGAATGCCATATTATTTTTGTACTTGCTCAATTAAGTTACAGAAAGGGATGACGTTGAACCTGATTTTTTACCCAACAATGAATAAGTAGGCATACTCACTTGGGTCGGTGTAAGCTCTTTCCCAAAGTCACACAACGCGCCTGAAGGGAAGACGACCTCAGCTCTGAGGGGCGGGGCTACGTCAATCACATCTGGTACCACACCATGCTCTGCCCACTTTGGGGATGCCATTAATTATTCAGCTGAGCAACAAAACAAAACAGAACAGACAATCAGTCAAAAGAGAATCATAATGGTATAAATCCTACAACTTAAACAAATTATGAAATTGCAAAAATATATCTACACTATCCACCCTATAGATCTACTGGATCTTCATTGAGGTATATTCAAGGTATATAAAATCAAAGATGAAAGAAACATAGAAATTAGAATTTTAAGAAACAAACAGATAATATAGAGACCCTTTAAAATAAATTAAAATGGAACTTTAACATGGGACGAATTCTACACATCACCAGAAGTACCATTACATGTTTTCAAACAAGAAATGACCCTATATATGGCACACTGATACCAAACAATGGTATGGTGCCCAATTCAACAGTATATAGGCCTAACGGTAAAATATAAGTGGCTCATGGCCGGATCATGATACTATTGATAGGTGCGCCTCACACTCACACTCACAATACACGCGCAGGCAAAGAGGGGATTTACCTATTTTATACTTAAACCACTCAACAGGTGCAGTGGTGGAGTATTTGCTATCAGCTGAGCTAAATATTGAAACACAAGTCTTAAAAATCCTCAGATTTCTTACTTTAATGAATTGCAGAATGACGATCTTTTCCTTGAAAGTACATGTATCTCGATCGGCATGTATGGACTAGACTGAGTGACAGGTTGACATGTAGTTAGAGAAAACTGTTTACAAAGAATTTACATTTAACTTTCGAGGACCCTAGAATCACCTGACCCGGGATCTAGTTCACCTAGAGGTGGCGCTATCTGGAAATTCATAATTCACACATAGGAATCACGTCGTCAATCAAGCGACAATTGCGATCAATAATTTGGAAGACTAAAGTTTCGAGCTCACCTTGAATTTAGTATCGTGAAGTGTTACTACAGGACTCCTGACAGGGGTAGCGAATTTGTAAGGGGGGGGGGGGGGGGGGGACTCCGAGGTAACTTCTTTCCATGTAAAATTAGAAGAAAAAAACTTTTCACAAGGTAATGAATAAAAAGTATTAACAGTTTGTAAAGGTTTTATATCTAGATCCGTCTCTCTCCCCCCCCCCCCCCCCGCCTCCATTCTTTCACCATCTCTCTCCATCTCATCCTTATTTTTACTCTCACTCACTCACCCTCTTTCCCATCTTATTTCTCAACCTCTCTCCATGCATCTCTTTCTCTTTTCTTATTTATACCGCTTCTCTCCTCTTTCCCTGTGTAACCACACACATTCTCTCTCCCCAAGACGAAAATCCAATTGAAACCAATTGAACACCAATTGAAATTTCAATTGGTTTCAATTGGTCTCAATAGGTTTTAACAGGTTTCAATGGGACCTCAGATGTTTTCAATTGGTCCAGATTGGCCCCATTGGACAAATTGGCCCCATTGGCCTAGGCCCCATTAGACTTTAATGGGTCCCCAATTGGTTTCAATTGGTCCGGATTGGCCCCATTGAACAAATTGGCCCCATTGGCCCCATTGGCCTAGGCCCCATTAGACTTTAATGGGTCCCCAATTGGTTTCAATTGGTCCGGATTGGCCCCATTGGACAAATTGGACCCATTGGCCTAGGCCCCATTAGACTTTAATGGGTCCCCAATTGGTTTCAATTGGACCAATTGGCCTTAATTTGGACTTCAATTGGTCCCATTGAAACCAATTGGCCAATTGAAACCAACAAATCTAGGCATCTCATGAATATTCATTATCACTTTACACGTGTCACAGAAAAATAAATTTATCATGATTTGTTAAGCAAATTATGACAATGCACATCAATTTTGTGATTTCTTTATTCCTTCAGCAATTATTAACCAATAGATTATTTTGTCTGATCATGTTACAATTACATTCATGTTTAAGCAATAGATATATTGATTTATATATTGATTATATGATTACTAACCAAGAAACAATATACATATTTAGTATATATATTTGTACGAGCCAATGTCAGTTTAAATGAAACTCTTGAATTAACTTCAAATGATCTTTGTGATGAAGTTAATGCAAATGAGATTGGGATATACCCAATTGGTGGACAGTTGCCAATATCGATTATGAAGTATCAATAAATTATCACTGGTTCTTCTAACTGGATCGATTTACCAATTGAATCCCCATTGAATGCCCCCATTGAATCCCAATTCAATTGGCAATTTGGAGTAAATGGAAAGTGAAACAATGGGTACCCATTGAAACCAATTGGCAATTGGTCCCCATTGAAACCAATTGGCAATTGGTCCCCAATTTGGAGTAAATGGAAAGTGAAACAATGGGTACCCATTGAAATCAATTGGCAATTGGTCCCCATTGGTTTTCAATGGGGACCAATTGCCAATTGGTTTCAATGGGTACCCATTGTTTCACTTTCCATTTACTCCAAATTGGATTCAATGGGGACATTCAATGGGGATTCAATTGGATTTTCGTCTTGGGTCTCTTTCACCATCTATTTATGTAATTCATATTTATATCCACCTCTCTTCCTCTGTACCCAGGCCATCTCTCTCACTTTTACTCTTGCTCCCTCCCTTACTCTCTCTCTTTCCATTCCTGTCCCACCCTATTTCTCTCACCCTTGCTTTCAATCTCTCTCTCCCACTATCACTCACTTTTCCTCTCTTTTGCTTTCTTCCTCTTATCCTGTAATACAATTTTTTTTTTAAATTAATTTTTTAAAGCCCCACCATACTAGTTTGGCCTGGAGGGACTAGACCTCCCTGCATGGTCACTGACAGATGGTTATCTCATTAATTAAGCTCTCAATTAACATTAGAAAAAGAGGATCATGGGGGACCAATGGTCACTGGTTAGGCATTTTGCTATATACAATTAGCTATAAGTAGTGCAGTGGGGCTTTAAGGTCTCAAAGGATATTGATGACAGACAATTTGCCTGGCTTGCTTGACCCACCAGTGCACAAACCACAAGAAAAAACAAAAAAAAAACATTATTGCAACTTCATGCATAGGCATACCAGATTGGGGGGGGGGGGGCAGTCCCTCAAGTAAAATTACTTACCCACTTCTGGGTAAAAGTCCCCTCATATTTAGGCTAGTAAAAAGAAGAAAAACAACTATAGGTGCTGAAATATGTATGTTAATGCATTATTTAATATGTACATTTAAATAACTTCATTGGAAAACAGCCTACACTAGCAACCCTTTTTTATAGGACTTTAGGGAAAATAGTATAACAATATACTAGTAGTCACTTTTATGTTTTAAATATTTCTATTCATGCAGAGTTATGAAACTGCATATCATATAGACCATTTTCATAGATCATAAGATATTGTAAACCATTTCCAGAGAGACCAAAACAAATTGTGTGTGTGTAACTTACATGTACATGTATCTACAAAAAGGTACAGTTTTAGCATATCGTCGTTCAAATAGCCTTGCAATAAATGATAGAAACTGATACTAAGTTTACAATAATCCCATACATGAGATGTCACAACTCACAGTGCTGCATCAAATCAAGAAATTGATGCACTTAAGAGCAATCAGTCTGTGTATATAGCGTGTGCTTTATACATGCATATCCTTTGTCCAATGTGTCTTAGAAGTTTACGTGCAAAAATGATTTCCACATGATTAAACATCTAAAACATGAGAGAACCACAACTGTGTAATACATCAGTACACATAACAAGGCAAAAACTTAATCTAAGTTTCCTTAATTGGTCAATTTTCTGAGCGGCGCTGGTCAGCATTTCTGAAACACTTTGTAGAGGTAAGGCAAAGCGTTTGTTAACATCTCTAAAGGACTTCATGGTGGTCTGAAGCAGGGCTTTTTAACATCTCTTAAAGAATTTGTAGCAATCCATCCTCTCTACGAAGTCTCAAAGACTAACTTCTAGAAGTCCTCTCAAAGACATGTCAGAGATTTCTCAATATCAAATAGAAGTTACAAAAGGGTGTGTTAATATCCCTCAAGATCTGAAGCAGGACTTTAAATGATCTCTCTCTGACTTCATAGAATGTAGAAGACATTGTAGAGCTATGAAGCAGAGTTTGTTAACATCTCTCAATAAGTTTACAAAGTTTGGACCTCTCTGTAATTATCTCTCTCTGACTTCCAAGAAGTTGGAAGACTTTGTAGAAGCTGGAAGAAGTGCTTGCTAACACCTCTCTGAGACTTCATAGCGGTTGTAGGAAGTTCTTGTCAACCTTTTTTTAAAGACTTGTAGAGATGAGATGACTCAAAGACCTCATAGAGGTAGGAAGCAAATCTTGTTTTTACCCTTAAAAGACCTCTCAGAGAGTTCTCAAAGCTTGACTGGGTCAAATCTCTCTAAGACTTTGTAGAAGTTGGAAGGAATTCTTGTGAATATCTATGAAATTAAAGGTTCAATTGAGGTTGGAAGCTGGGCATGTTATCTTCTTTTAAGGACTTTGTAGAGGTTGGAAGAAGTTCTTTTAAAAATCTCTCAAGATTTTGAGGACGTTGGAAGAAGTTCATGTTAACATCTCCCAAAGACTTAGTAGAGGTCCGGTAGATTGGCTACCTGGAGGATGCTAGCATCTCCTGCAAACCTCTTGGGAGGAAGCAAGGTGGACTTGAGGGCATTGGAAGAAGTTCATGTTAACATCTCTCAAAGACTTTGTAGAGGTCCGGTAGATTGGCTACCTGGAGGATGCTAGCATCTCCTGCAAACCTCTTGGGAGGAAGCAAGGTGGACTTGAGGGCATTGGAAGAAGTTCATGTTAACATCTCTCAAAGACTTTGTAGAGGTCCGGTAGATTGGCTACCTGGAGGATGCTAGCATCTCCTGCAAACCTCTTGGGAGGAAGCAAGGTGGATTTGAGGGCGGGGTAGATCACAAACTCTATCGTCCACTTCCAGTTGTATGATGGCATGTCGGCACCAGAGGCTGAGTCCTGGATAGATCCAAATGAAACAAGACGGCTTCTTAGAAAACATGATCAAATCAATTTGACTCAATACATTATAAAAAGCAATGAGTGTCATATTTTGTATGCATACAATATTCTTCAGAGATAATGGACAGTATTCTTTAATCATTCAAAACAAATCATATCAAATATTAAAGAATATTCATTTGGTAGTCTTATGTGTTATGATTGAATATTCTATGTAGATTTCCCATCTAATTTTGCTCTCAGAGTTTAACAGATTTGTACTTTAGTTTATTACATTTCAATATCACAAGTGGATCTTCAAACTAACTTGCAATCAGTATATAACAGACTTGCCTTTAGGTCAATAAACCTATTATTTACAAATTACTTCTACACATCATAAAAAAGATTTTTCCACGTTATTTGACCAAACTATTCTCAGTCCCAACACTCTGTTCATTATCCAAATTCTTTAGCTGGATTTGATTTTCACAGCATAGAAGTGTTAAAGATAAACTCCAGTTCTGGTAAAAAAAAAAGAAAATTAATTCTCACAGAATCAAACGAAACTTACACTGAATGTTCAAGATTACAACTAAATGACATGTGCCGAACAATTTTGGAAGAAAATGTATACTGGTTGAGTAATGAGCATAGAAAGACAAGGAAATCAAGGTAGTACTAGCCCTGACACCATGTGTGTTGTCCCATGTATAGCTTTCTGTGTACAGTGCTTGTTACTTTACTTTAAGACTCGGTCAAATTTATTATGATTTTGATGACTCCAGAACCTTGCAGTGCACACCAATACTTACATGCTACATGATCAACTGTTTCTGATCCATTCCACACCTTTTCTTTCACAATGCAACCGCATTACCAGAACTCACCTTTATCTTTAATGGTTGAAATTTAGAAATAAACCACAGATTCTTACATTTTCCCCTCTGGTATCTGTCAGTTTTGAATTCTTCTGTATTCTGTAGAACAGACTGCACTCCTTGGCAAATGTATGAAAGCAATCTCTTTCCGAGTCCCAGTCAACCTGGTGTGGGGGAAAAACAACATTAAATGTAACTCACAGTGTTGGTCAAGGCCATGGTTATGGATTTGTTGAAAGGGAACTTTTTGTTTAGGTACATCTTTTTCTGCAATGGCCGAATAAAATGAACTGACATGTTTGTCTTTTTACTATCCTGTTCTTCTTTCAAATTTCAATTTTCATTATATTCTGAAAATTATCAGTATGAATAGAACCTGAAATTTGGCTTTTAAGGTTGGAAGTATGGAATCTATCTCATCTGTGAGATAATGTTTTGATTGAGCCATGGCAACAAATTTACACACTATGAATTATTTCTTTTTCCTTTCACTGTTCTGTTGTAAACATCGAAGGATAGATGAGGGGCGGGGGGAGGGGGGGGGGGGGGGTGCGGACATGTCTGCATGATGAAGTCCCAATTTGAATAAATAATGATCCGTTCTTGTATTGTGCATAACACATTATGATATAATGTCCCTATGCGCTTCCAAAGAGTTTTGTAAATTATTACCCTAACTTTAGCTTGGCAGCCGTTATCATGGTTATCATGGCACAGGGCATTCTAAAGGAATGACCCTCCAGGTACCCATTTACCTCCCCTGGGTGGAGTGTGGGAAATGTAAATTAACGCCTTGCCAAAGGACGTTAGTGCTGTGGCAGGGATACGAACCCTGTACCTTGTGGTTCACGGTCCGGAGACTTATCCACTAGACCAAAACACCTTTACACAAAGGGGGTACTCATTGGTCGGGCAGTCTGGGGGGGGGGGGGGGGAGGGCAGTTGTCTATCAAACAATCTGGTTTCTCACCTCGGTAGCAAGTCTCAGGATGAACATTGGAAGCCCTTCCATGGCCGGGGTGTACTTGTCCAATATCAGAGGGATGCTACATAGATTCCCTTCCTGTGAATAAGAATATCAGACAAAATCAATAAGACTTTATCAGCTGAATGTTACAAGACTTGTATATTACAACAACAAAAAATAAGCTGGATTTATATAACGCTTAATAAGAAATACCGTCTTTAAGCACTTTACAGATATTATCACCCCAGTCATTGGATTCATTCATACACAAATAACAGTCTTCACTCCCTGGGGAGAATTCCTACAATATGGTCACCGTGAGGGCATATGTCAATTACTAACACAAAGGCTTTCGTCATCCTACCAGGATCGCCATTTCTCTCTGAGGTATGGAGTGGCAAATGTAGATTAATGCCTTGCCAGAAGACATTAGTGCTGTGTTAGGGCATCGAACCCACAACCTTTGCATTTCAAGTCAAGTGCTTAAACCACTCAACTACAACACCTCTCATTTCTAGCTGATAAGGGGGTGTTGGAGACAGCAGATAGAAAGACAGAGGGGGAGGGGGTGAGGGGAGAGGGCAGACAGACGGATACAGGGAAAGAGAAGGAGATGGGGGGAGCCCTTACCTCATCAATCACAATACAGCAGATTGAAAGACAGAGGGGGAGAGGGAGCACAGACGGACGGATACAGAGAAAGAGAAGGAGAAGGGGGAGCCCTTACCTCATCAATCACAATACAGCAGATAGAAAGACAGAGGGGGAGAGGGAAGGACAGACGGACGGATACAGAGAAAGAGAAGGAGAAGGGGGAGCCCTTACCTCATCAATCACAATACAGCAGATAGAAAGACAGAGGGGGAGAGGGGAGGGCAGACGGACGGATACAGAGAAAGAGAAGGAGATGGGGGAGCCCTTACCTCATCAATCACAATACAGCAGATAGAAAGACAGAGGGGGAGGGGGCAGACAGACAGATACAGGGAAAGAGAAGGAGATGGGGGGAGCCCTTACCTCATCAATCACAATACTAAAATAATCATTGAGCATATCTGCTTTTGCCTTGAGGAAGTCTACGATGTACTGGGCCAGCTGATCTTTAGGGCCGTCACTCTCACTCCAACCGCTGTCTGCTGAGTCCAGCGCTATCATTGCTAACTCAAAGATGGGTGCAGGATTCTGAGAAAAAAGAGGGAAAATATAATACTAAGGTTCTAAATCAAAGCCCCACTGCACTAGTTTGGCCAGGAGGGATTAGACCACCCAGGGTGGTTACTGACAGGTAGCTGTCTCATCAACTCAGCTCTCAATTAACATAAGAAAAAGAGAACCATTGGGGAACAATGGTCACCAATTAGGCATTGTTTTCTGTATAGAGGGAGCAAGTAGTTACAAGTAGTACAGTGCGGCTTTAACTTGGGATGCCTTACAGAGAATCTTGGTCTTGGCATGATCAAGGGAATGTCATCACAATCTTAGTGGTTGTTTCAGTTGTTAAAGACAATTTATGGTAGTCATGTACCGTAACTAAACTGCACGCAAGTCACATGAAATATTAATATAAGTTAAATTTATCTAATCTCTACCAGGGCAACAAAGTCAAGACTTTTAGGTTGCCCAGCAGAGATTTACACGGATGAGCAAGTGTGTTTGTAAAATGGCGACTGGCCGGAATGCTCCCCAGGGAGTGGAGAATGTGCATACATTATGTGCGATTAAGCCTGAATCCAATGACTGGGGTAATAATATATCTGTAAAGCGCTTAGACACATTATTGTATCGATGTATTAGGCGCTATATGAAAGCGGAATATTATTATTAATGGCTCCTTGGCAACTATTTATGTTGAGCCCTGGAAAAGATAATTTCTGTACTTCCTATAAATTTATTCATTCACTTATTTCTTACATATCTGTAAGTGGTAGCACATTTTCACCAATAGTTGTCATTTTCCATAAGGCCTTGTAACAATCCAAAAAAATCCATATAATGATAAGAAGAACATGACAAAGAATACTTACAGAAAGCTTCATTAGACCAAAGTTGCCAAAGTCATACAGCGTTAACTGATAGAAGAGCTCTTGACTGGAAAAATCAAAATATTAAATAATATGTTTATAAAATAGTTTGCGCAAAGTAAGTATGAATAAATATCTAATCACAAACATGTACAGTATTGATTAAGAGTTTATTAATCACCATTTGCCTTTCTTGACTGTGGCTTTGTAAATGAGTACATGTTTATAGTAAAAAATTCCCTGACTGCTTAATATGGAAACTTGGCCAGAGCAATTAAGCTAACAACACGATACTTATATTTACATGGAGTAGAACTTATTTACAGAAGCTGCACTATATAAATCCATCCACAGTTTTATTTCAATTCTATTCTGAATATTTCAGGGGCTGTAGCCACTCACTCCTTGGGCTGAAACAGAGTGCCCCTCCCCTCCAAAGCCCTGTAGGATGTAAGCCAGTGTGTCATTCCCTTAAAGACCCTCACCCTCATTTCAAAGAAGACACAACATAACCTCATAAAATTTCATCACAAGATAATTTTAGTTCTTGGTAATGTTTCGATTGGATTTGAGTGCATTGCGGAAGTGACCTATTGGTTTCTCATATTGTTATGTTAATGTTCTTTGGAATTTTTTTATTGTAAATCATGTTCATTCCAGTTGGTAACTGCCAGACAAGAAGATCTTAATAAAATCCATTTATCTATCTATCTATATCTATGTTGCTTTAGTGTAATATGGTTTACCTGAGTTTGAGAGTGTTAACAAGATATAGTTTGGTTTTGTGTTGAATCAACGCATACTCTGCATCTACTGTCCCAACAAAAGTGTGTTGCTTCAAAAGATCTCGTAAATCTATTGGGAAAAAAGAGAAGCATATATGAAAGCATACAAATAGAAATATAAATTGTACAGTAGTGAAATGTAGTGTCTAAAACAATTATTTGTACACCTGTAAATCCATGATTAAAATGAGGATAAAATAGTACTTACTCAATATTTCATTTCAATGACATATAGTGAGTAACAGGTTCTCTTTTCTTCCAAAACAGAGTAAAAACATAACATCAACAAATTTTGGGGGTTCAAGTCAAAAAGCATAATAAAAAAAGCAACAAATCATCTCTTTAGAGTCACCCACAAGGTCTTAATTCTATGTTAAATTATGAGTTAATGCACTCCTGGCTCTAAACACATAACATGTACTTTTCACAGATCCCATATAGACGCACAAGTATAAATTACATCACAAAGACAAGCATACAAATTCTAAGCTCTGAGTGTTGCCCCAGCTAGTCTGGGTAATAATTTTCCAAACCCTGTGAAAGCACTCAGATATCGACTCAAGCATCTTTGCTTATGATAGTTGGCCTCTGCATTTATCTTGATTATTTTACTTACCTCGATACTTTTAAGCTTTCAATTATATGTATATATATATATGCATTTTTATGTGTGTGTATTTAAGTTGTCACTCTTTATGTAAATCAATTATATTAAGCAAATATTAATCGACTACGAGGGTAATGGTACAAACTATCATCGCCGAGATCACCGAGGCGATGATAGTTTGTATCCATTGCCCGAGTAAAGGAGGTTAATATTTGTTTTATATCCCACATCGGCAATAAGGTCTATTTAAAGTGAATTTTACATAATAATAAGAACTGATTCTGCAGACAGTTTAGCTTCAGCTAGATTTTACAAAGCGCAACATGCATACATGTAATACAGTCGATGCGCGCTCATTTGACATTGACATTGACTTTGACATTTCGCGTAACCTACTTTGCTATGCGTATTCAATGGGCAAGGGTGGGCAAGTGGGGTAGCAGCAAAAAATTACTTTACAATAAGTACTATCTCGACCTGAGATCGGTAGATAGTACTTGTCTATACCTTTTTTGTGCTCTGTACAATCGCAATGCAAACAACTATACATGAGGGATGGATATAATATATACTATTATTGTTATTTGAATGTTTTATATTTAATTTATCAATGAATGCAGAAAACTCTGCTAAAAAAAATATGTTACAACATAATACGTCTTTGTTTTTGTTTATCTTTACTTTACATTATGCTATGAATGCTTTGGAAACTATGCTTGTACAAGGCATAAGGGCTTTATTTATGTAGTTCCCCATTTAATTTCTAAATTTGTTCATGAATAATTTTGTATCTCTTGTATCAATGTAATTTTTAATCGAGAATGAAATATATGCGAATTCAATTCAATTCAATATGTTGTGTGCTATACAAGAACATAATGACCCTTCTAATCACTGACTGCGTAGAGGATGACCACTAATCAAACATAGGGTACCAAAGTATCTTCCTTGGTATAGTAATCAATTGCAAATGGTCAGTACAATTTCTGTTGTATGACAGATAAATTCAATTCAATTCAATTCAATTCAATCCAATTCAATAATGCTTATGAGAAGAATGATACATATGAGCAATTACAAGATTTAACAGACAATGCAAGAGCATATCCTCAGGATATGTATCCACATACAAGATTTTTTGGAATACAACCATTAAAGGTAAAGACCAGTTTTGGAAACGCCCACCCCCCCCCACCCCCCTCTCAAAAAATGAAATGAAAGGTCTTTATCACCAATCATGTGAAAGAATATGTTTTGACTAATACGTGATGATACAAATTTTGCCGGGAAACCGCCTACTAATTGATATATTTGGTAAATTATCATATCTATCCGGACTGGATAGATATCGCGTAGTCCCATATACATCTTTCTGTGTACAGTGCTTATAACTTTACCAAGACTGGGCCAAACTTCTTATCATTTTGATGATTCCAGAACCTTGCAGTACACACCAATACTTCTTGCTAGATGATCAACCTTTTCTGATCGATTCCACAACATTTCTTTCACAATGCAATCGCATGACCAGAACTGGTCTTTAGCTTTAAGCATCATACAGTGTCATGGATTCTTCTTACCTTCATGTGTGTCTTCTTCTATCTCTTTCTGGAGTTCCAGGACACTGGTTAGCTGGATCTCTTTCCGTTTGGGCTTGGGCTGTCTGGATACCAGTTCCTGGTCCTCACCACTGGGTCCTGGCCTAGCCGAGGGACCTTCAGTATCACTGCTCACTTCTGAACGGGGCCTCTTCCTGGAAGGAAATAAACAAGGTCCAGTCTAGTACTTGTAGGATGGATTGTGACACAGAAGCAGCAGCAAGCTATAAAATGCTCTTGCCCATCACACATCCAAATATATTTGTAGTAATATACCAAAAGCGACTTTGTCACCAAACTATCCCAGAGTGCATTTAAAATGGGGCCTGAACATAACATACGGATATTTTTAATAAATTGGCGATAGTGGAAATTATTAAAACAAATCTAAACTTAAAGCATGTTATTGGGCAATGAGATAATAGGAGTGTCTCAAAGGCCTGAATTCACATAGGAGGTTTTTAGACAAACCTAGGTTTATGTGCGTTATATGACTCTTTTAAGACCAAGGTTTGTCTGAACCTTGGTCTGAAACACCTCGTATGAGGCACATAAACCGAGGTTTGTGGACAAACCTCCTTTGTGAATTCGGGCCATAAAGATTATCCAAATAAATAAATTAAACTCTTCTTTAAAAGATTAGGTCAGGAGGTTCATTAAGTCAGAAAGATCAACTTTCCTACTTTTTTTCTTCAAATACCTTGGTAGAGTTTGCCCATCTTCAGTATCCATCCCTTCTCCAGGTGCAATGATTTCCACCACCCCTGGTTGTTGTCGCCCATCACCACCACCACCGCCACCACCACTACCACCAGCCACGCCCACATCACGCTGGTATCTAGATGATGATGATGATGATGACTTGTCTTTGGTGCCGGAAGGGGTCACCTGTAGGAAGGCATCTAACTTCTGATCCTTGGAGTCCGTCCTCACCATGTGATGGGCGTACACCTGGTCCGTAGAGCTTGACCTTTGACCTTTTGACTTGTCTTCATCGTCAGCGACGGAGAGATTTGATCCAGGCAGCAATGCCTATCAAGAAAGGAAGTAAACAGTCCTTATTTGGGCTTCCTATATTGAAACATATACTCCTGACGACGGATAGTCAACCTGTTTGAAACGTCGAGCCACTCATCCTCTCCAAGCGCTATAGTTCTCCTTAGAACTATAAGCTAAGAAAGATAACCAATAGTCGTTTTCAAGACTACACAAACAGTCCTTTTTCAGGACTACACACCATCAAGAAGTCCTTTTCAGGACTCCTCAATCCTCTCTCTCTCTCTCTCACACATGGTGCACCCGCAAGCCTACTTTATATCTGCATCACCATGCAAGCCGACACTTACAAGCAGCATCTAACATATTGTTGTTTGTCATTGATCTGTACCCTGCTGGTTTATGACTTCATGCACATATCCAATGCTTCAGTGAGAATTGCTCCATGTTATATAATCAAAGATATATGGATACGATTATGGCTGTCATTTGGTTTCGATAGCTCTATAGGGTAAGGGTTTGGTAGACTTTAGTTAACGACTGAAATTAAGAACTCAGTTGGTAAACAAATATTTCATTAGTGAATATGCACCACTCGCAGGCTGAGTCACAATCGGATAATGAAGGATACTTGTCGAGCTCATTCCCCGGCTCATTGTGACTTATGCATATACACATCTCACTGATCTCAGCCATGCATTATCACTCTCATACATGAATCATCACTTTCAATGGGATTTTGTTTGCACAGTAGGCGTGGTAGGAAAGAAAGATGGGCGATCATGAGTCGTCCTTTGAGCAATTAGATTGCCTACATTCTACAGTATTAGAAAAAGTACACACTTTGAAAAATATATCATCCATTTTTTAATTTCAAGATATACATGTAAACAAGATTTTTTTCTTACAAAATAAAAAGTGAGGGTCTATTCAATTGGATGCCACTAAAATAAAGCAGGTGAATTTGAGTCTCTGTAACTTATCAATTATCATAATTCCAAAGTGTAATACAAGATTTGCGAAATAAACTGAAACACAATGCTGGATTTGTGTAAGTCATGAAAAAAGTATCTAGTTAAAAACAAAAATGGCCTTTTATACAAATTTGGGAAAGTTTCTGATTTGAGACAGTATTAGTCATCAAACTTTTAAAGCCCCACTATTTATAGCTACTTGCGCCCTCTATATAGCAAACAATGCATAATCGGTGACCATTGGTCCCCCATGATCCCCTTTTTTATGTTAGTTGAGAGCTGATATGATGAGATAACCACCTGCCAGTGACCATGCAGGGAGGTCTAATCCCCATAGCCAAACTAGTACAGAGGGGCTTTAAGTGTAGTGAATTGAGGCATCACCTGTGTGAAGTATGTCCTAGATGAGTTGCAGCCCAAGAGCTTCTGTTCCAAGCACTTCTGGATGTCCTCTATGATAGCCTCCTCGTGCAGGAAGTGGACCTCATGCTTGGTGGGATGGACGTTGACATCAACGTTGTGGGGAGCTATCTCAAGACTAAGAATGAAAGATAGTTCATGTTTGGTGGGATGGACGTTGACATCGACGTTGTGGGGAGCTATCTCAAGGCTAAGAATGAAAGATGTTTTATGTTTACAATCTTGGCCTATTGATGGGGAAGTCCATACTGATATTAAGTTGGTGTTAATGAAAGCAGAACAATTAGAGAAACATAATAAGTGAAAGGTTGAGGAAAATCTGATGAAACATAAAGCACTTATGAATTTTCTAAGTTGCAATAAATGTGACTTATCTTGCAACAATTTTTGTTGAAGCTACATGTATTTAGTACAGGGCAAATGGGAGAGTTGCCAATTTGTGTTAAATTGATTGCACTTTCAAAAATTCATAACTTTCTCACTTTTAATCAGTTTTTGCTCACACTTTCATTGACCTGTTTCTCTCATTTTTCCGCTTCTATTAAAACCAATGTAATATCAGGGTGGACTTCCCTTTTATTTTTGTTTTTTATCCTTATGAATACTGTTGTGACATTTAATATCACAATGACCCATAGATATATGCTTTGAAGAAAATCATGGCGATGAAGGAGGACCAATCACAAAGAAAATAATTAGTATCTTTCATGACATAAATCCCTAAAAGCCTATTTGAGACTTTATATTGGTAAAGATTAAAAAGGATTCATACTATACAGCCATACACGCATACAGGATCAGATTACATTGTACTTCACATAAGTGTGACCACGGAAGTTTACTTGGAGTGAACTTCTGTGTGCATGCGGAAGGATGGACTAGTCTACTCACAAGTCAATTTTTTGTTGTTAATAGCAAGTATATTTGAACTTGCAATTTCTTTTTATAGAAGTAATATCTGAAGCTCATATTTTGAATATAGTACAGTGACATTGAACACCACTATTTGTTGGTGATGGGTACTGTTTCAAGATTGATATCTGGGATGACAAACAAACTACCACCTACCTAAAGTAGATAAAGGGATGTGCATTCTTGGGAAGATAAGTACTGTACACGGCTTCTATGGCCTTCCGTAGGGTGCTGGAGTCAACCAAACGATCTGAAGTAATAATAGTCATAGTAAAGTTATAGTATAGAAATAAATTCACAGTTGTGAATGCGATAGGGCCATGCGGCGCACAATTACGGTATTTAAAAACCAACAAGGCCCCAGGCTATTTAGGGTTAAACCGATTAGAATTTTAAAGTGAAATTTATTCATATAATCTATTATATATATGTAATTTCGTTGGCCGGGTGGCAGAAGGGCGTTAGCGTGCGAGCGACTCGAAAACTACTTTACAAATTAATTCGCATTTAAAGATGTTTTATATTTAAACTGCTTTCCGTCCCGAAAATTGGTTTAAAACATAAAAGACTAATAGAAATGTTGTAGTAGAACACGGTCACAATTTTTTTCTCAGAAATAAGTCAGTTTTTATCAAAGTTTGAGGCGATTTAGTGCTAACGACCTTCTGCTTAAAGTTTCATTATTGACCTGAAATTCAAGCTAACGCCCTTCTGCCAGCCAGGCGAAGATTTATCATTAATTATTATCATCAGTATTTTGGGAATCCATCTTTACATACAGATGAAATTATCTGGATCACGATAAAATGTCCCAAATACAATACAATCATACCTTGGAAAGAAAGTATTTACATCAACAAAAATTGCGATAGAGTAAGAGAGAAGCTGACTTACGGTTGATGAAAAGCAGAAAGATAAGCCTCTTGACCGAGTAGTTTGCATTTGAAATTTGACCATTCACTTTGAAACCCAAAGCACTGTTCTCGTGGTTGATTTCTAGAAGTTCTCTGTGATATTGAAAGAAAATCAAATAAAAAACATAATTTTCATATTTAGGGTTCAAGAATTGAAATAACATGGCCTAAATTAGTCAAACAGGGGCAAGGTGAAATTTGTAGATGGTTAGAATGAGAGGTTTACTACAGAATTTTGTGAATCATAATTTAAATGATGAATAATACCGCATTTATTCTGAAGACCCATCTCATATCAGATGCGGGTCTGGGGCTAGACGGTTTCCAGTTTGAATGCTCCCTCCTGCACAAAACTGTGGTGCGTCAGTCCCGTCTGGCCTGCCACCTGCACAAAATAAACCAACTTTGGATGTGACAAAAAGCAGCACGGATAGACAGACAGATGAACCAACCCCAAATCATTATGCCTCTGATGACGGAGGTATAAAAATGTCCACCACTACAACTTTCGAGAGTTTCATGGTTTTAGAAACTTAGAGTACATGAAGTTAAACATGATATTAGGGATGGGCAATTCATTGGCAGTTTTCATTCATCAAAAGAGTTAATGATTTCAAAGATGGATGACAGGCAATGACGCTACATTACCTTGCGACAGTAGGGCCAAAGACAGATCGAATGTTATCAACTGTTGATGCATTCTGGGAAGTCCGCACATCAGCTGTGCTCTCTCCTGACTGTTAACAAGCAAGAGAACAACAGATAGGTGAGAACTAGTGTCATGGAAAAAAAAAAAACCCAAAATAATAAATCGACTGTTGTAATGATATGTACTTCACAGTTAACCCTTTGAGTGCGAGACCGCGCACGGCGATTGTTTCCCCTGTGACGGAGCGATTTCGGTTACATCGCCAGTAATGGAAAATTTGGCGCTGCTTTCTACTTTCGCCTACCATAGCGCCTCATTCAGTCATTTTCGTGATTTTTAGTAAATGTAGAAGTGAAAGATCAGACTTTTTTCTTTTTAAAAATATAAGTTTTGTTCTTCAATACGAGAAATAAGGTCTGTTATTTTTGAGGGAGATTGCCGTCTTATTTTGCTGAAGCTTCACGTCTTTCCTTTTCAATACACTCACAATACAAAATGCGCAAGCACCTCCGCACGCGCAGATCGGTCGATACCTCCATTCATTCCCCTATTGTCTATGACAATGATTGTCTTCTGCTAAAACTCGGCCAATTATCCTACATCCTCTTCTTTCAAAACAGTAATCTTCCAGAGTAGATACTTCTTTACATTCGTTTGTTCCTCTAAAGGGTAGGGTCCTGAGATAAGCTGAGATAAGCGTTTCATAAAAGAGGAGGTCCATACATGAATGATTCGCTAAATTGGTCAAGTTTATGAAATGAAAAGGCATTGGTAATGATAGGGGAGAAGAATTACCAACTCCTTTTATCAATGCATACTTTTATACTTACACAGTTTAGAGTAAGGTCGGTTATTTGTAGCCAAGTGAAACACGGCGAATCGCAAATTTAATTTAAAAGGAATAGGTATTTAATTTATAAATAGGACTACTATAGGCGTAATAATATTATTATATGAATAACTACAATACATCTATCGAAATGTGGGAAAAAACGCCCTCTCATATTGACCAGCGGAAATCATCCAATCACCGATGGAAAATCGCCATGTAATCATCTTCACCAACAAAACCAATATTCCTAAGCCTTGAATCAAGGCAAGAATGTAGAACGGACGCGCACGTACGCGTCCGTCTCCAGCTGTACGGTTATTTTGATTCGAAAACTAACTTAGGGTAAAGTTGAAATGATATCACCTTTTTCTCGATTTTTTTCCACGTAACTTTATTATTTTTTTAATAGATGAGATAAATGAATATATATCAATAATACTTCAAAGAACTTTAGCACATAATAGCTAATAATAAGCTGGAAAACTTTGTCAATAAATTAGGGATACATCTCGGCTTCTGTAGAAGCCCGTCGTCACAGACTTAACAACTCGCTCGGCTTCTGTAGAAGCCCGTCGTCTCCAAAGTGTTAAGTAAAAGCAAATGTCACATCCCAGTTTGTATTATTTGGTAAACATTATCATTCTGCAGTGAATAATAGTGGACAATTTTTTCTCTTTCTCTACTTTTGTATATACATGTAATAAATGAAGTTTTTTATCCCTCTAATGGAGAAAAAACCCACCCCTAACCCCCCCCCCCCCCCCCCCACAAAAAAAAAAAAAAAAAAAAAAAAAAAAAAATCAATGGTACACCTTAGGTTCTGCAATATGAACCTTAATTTTACTTTCATTGACAGAATGTAACATATTTCAAATTTTTCAATTTCAATTTTTGAGTAAAACATAGTATCAAAACTCATATTATTCTTGCAAATTAAAATGTAATAATTGTTTATCTTAATTTGACAGTAGAGAAAGGATGAATTCACAATCACCTTTTTGAGAGTGAAAGCAACCCCGGCATTATGTATGGCATATCTTGAGACCACCTCCGAGATCTTGTTATGTTCCTCACTCGCACTCTTCAAAGCCTTCCGCCTTGTAGCTACATTGTAGAACAGATCCTCTACCTACAGAAAAAGAGTCAAATAATTATTTTCATGATCATGAAAGAGTTTCATCAGCAGAGGTGCCAACCTCCAGAACAGAAAAATCAGTAATCACAAGGCTCAAAATCAGTAATTTGCAGAATAAATCAGTAATTTCCTATGCAGCACTACAACACATCGTGGACGCCCAAGGGGGCATACCAGCTGTCTGACATATACGACACAGAAATCCCCAAAACGACAACCACTGGTGATCAGAAAATTTGCGGCTTACTCCAGTCTGCTAATTCGAGTCTGAGAAAGATGTCTGAACTCTAGACATCGAAACGGTTAAATGTAAATTCTCCTTTTGGATATGATAAAAGAACTTTGAAACATTTATCTTCATGATCTAACTATTATTAACAGACCACAAAATGATCATGGTAGAAAAGATGTCTCAACTACAAAAAAAAATCCATGAATCTTCTTCCTGATTGAAATCTCTTTACCGTATTCATTTATGACTGAAACAGTCAATCCGCAGCGTACGCTATTTTGTATCTATTTATTATCTTTCATTCACAAACAATAAACAAATCTTAATAAATACTAGAATTCTAGTCAACCTTTAATGAAGGATAATTCTGGGAGCAACATGTGAGGGCT
Organism: Strongylocentrotus droebachiensis; assembly: GCA_035222895.1. Lineage (NCBI taxonomy): Eukaryota > Metazoa > Echinodermata > Echinoidea > Camarodonta > Strongylocentrotidae > Strongylocentrotus > Strongylocentrotus droebachiensis. The sequence goes on from JAVYIG010011371.1 coordinate 26,519, forward strand.
CACATGCCTCCAGGTAATAGTGTTCAATTTCACCTTTGTGAACCCTGGCCCACACGTTGCTCCCTTCCCTTTTCCTCTTGTATTGTTTATGTATTACATGATCTGTCAAAATGGCATTGTATTGTGCTTTTATGATTGGCCTAATAAATAATAATAATAATAATAATAATAATAATTTGACCTGCAGGTGCTATTCTAATGGTTAGATCACAGTTGGTAAAGAAAGGATTTGAGTCTACTCACTGTTATCTGTGTGCCTCTGTTACCAGCGCAAGGTTTGATAGCTGCCTTCAGTTTACCATCCGAGAAGTTTCCCCTGAAATCATCAACAATTTATATTTAATTTCAATTCATTCATGTTTCCAACAAAACATTACAAATCAATTATAAACATTTACAACAAATGTAGAAATACATGTTGGAAACAGAGGGCTCCACTAAAAAGCTTAGGCTTGTACAAGTGTGAACACCTCAAATGATACTTAGGAATGATGATTAATTACTGTATATAAGAATAGATTGAGAGATTCTTGGGACGCTTATCATTCATCAAAATCAAACACATCAAGTATTAAATAAGTCTCCCAAATTTATATTGTGTGCATTTTGATTAATGCATCCTTTTCACTTTATGACCATATCAACGATTTATTTGTTACCTTTCATTTGAATGCAAATTAGTAAGTTAAACCTATTTTTGTAGGAAATGTAAACAAATTACAGGATACTGTATAAGCCAGGGTAATAATAAATGTGCCTCGGAATAGAATTGTCTAGATAGATGGCGCTATAGAAATGCCTATTATTATTATTATTATTACAAGCCAAATACGTTTACTTTCAGATAGTTAGAAAACAAATCGTCCCAAAGAGTGGAACTAGGCTTGACTAGCACTTGTGCTAACTTCTACTTCATATGAACAACTTCACCTGAATATTAATAATACACATACACATATATCTAGTTGTGTTTATATATTGTACATTTGATTTAATGGTATGCAGATCTATGTCAAAATATGGTTTGAATGCCATTACTCTTCCTTTATGTATCATCATTAATCTTTGTATTGTATGAGTTTTCACACAAATCAACTGTCATCAATGTGATGTGTTGTTAAAGGTATTACAAAGTTTTGGTATGGGGTCATGAATTTGGTTCAAATTAACATATTGGAAGCATATGCGTTCCTACAATATACATTGATCGTTGTCGCGGTTGAAATCGAGTCTAAAGTTATGAAATTATAAATAATAAACTCTTTATGTTGTATAGCTCCCTCTCAAGGTCAAGATATTAATTTAGCTATGAAACAATGTTTCTTGACTAAAATCGACCGATTAGCTATTCCCGTTTGGAAATTATATATCCCAACTACATATTCTGAGATTTTCATGGTCGCAGCTACCATTGTACGGCCATAGGCGCTATTTGAAATTCATCAGAATTTACCGGGAGCACCGGTAAATTTTTATATTCAATTTTTCTCGAAAACAGAAATGTTTCAGGGGCTAATTTTTTAGTGCTTATAATACATCCACAGGGGCATCCAAATATATCAAAATTGTAAAGATTCACTATCCACCCAATTTTCAAAATTTCCCAAAACTTTGTATTACCTTTAATAAATTCAATCCAATTCAAGTAAAAATTTATCAGTTTAACCCTAAATGCTTTTTAATGATTTGTGTACTTTTATATCACTTGTAATTTACTCTAGTTAGAACCTTCTTATAAATCAACTGTTGAGAGCCACTTGTAAAGTTTATATAAAAGTATATAAGCTAATGCCCTCCAAGCTCTCTGTATTCCTCATATCTATCTGTCTGTCTGTCCCCCCCCCCCCCCCTCTCTCTCTCTCTTCATCTTTAAAAATCTGTGCCAGTCAGTCTACATATAGAACCTTCTCTCCACACCCTCTCCCCACTCTCACTCCATCTCTCTCTCTCTCTCTCTCCCCCCCCCCCCCTTCCCCCATTAATTCTCACCAACATATTCTTAGGCCATACTTCTACACTAATACTCACTTGTAAGCACATTTTGAATCCTCTGTTCTTGTCACTATGGTTACATGAGCAACATGACTGATGCTAGCCAATGCCTGTTGAAAAAAAAAATATGAAGTCAAGAAAAATAATCTTCCATTGACATAATATGTAGTTCTTGGTCAACAAATGTGATTAGTCGTAGAAAAAAACAGTTAATATGATCAGAAGTAGACACACTACTCCTAATGATTAATTTTAAACTACCCGGTATATTATCTTTTGTTATAATTAATTGAATGCATTTTAATGTTTATTGAAATGGTTTGTAAATTGTGAGCAATTCAGTCCAGGTTTGCCAATTTACAAATTCATTAAACCATGAACACATGTTAAATCAATAAATTAATAATATAAATAATGAATGAATGGAAAACGAACCTCTCCTCTAAAACCATATGTACTGATGCTTGTAAGGTCGTTGAACTCTCTCAGCTTGCTGGTTGTAAACCTCTCACAGACAATGTCCATGTCATCTTTCTGTTCAAGAAAAGACAGATTGATGACAAAAGTGAAATGAGAAAGAAACTTTTTGTAAAACTCCTTTTTTCTTCCTTCCTTTCTCATCTACAGGTATATCTTATTCTTATCTATCTCTTTCTATTTCATTGCTCCTACCACTCTTTGTCTCCCCTTTTTTTCTATCTTCAGGTGCATCTATCTTTATATACATATATTTCATTTTACAATTATAAACTGTCCTTCCTTTACCAATGTGTTTCCACCTCCTCACTCTCCATCTCCCTCCCAATCTCTCCTTCTCTCTCTTTAATTCCCCTCCCCTACTTTTGTTTTCTGTTAAAGATAAAGACCAGTTCTGGTCATGCGAGGGCACGTGAAAGAAACGTTGTGGAATCGATCAGAAAAGGTTGATCATCTAGCATATAAGTATTGGTGTGTACTGCAAGGTTCTGGAATCGTCAAAATGATAAGAAATTTGGCCCAGTCTTCGTAAAGTTACAAGCACTGTACACAGAAAGATGTATATGGGACTATACACACGTGCACGACACGTGTGTATTATCTATTTGGTCCCAATAGATAAACTAATTTACCAAATATATCAATTGGTAGGCGGATTCTTTTATTAAGAGGAGTCATACAAATTAGGAGCTGACTCAGAGAGGAATTATCTTTATGGTCCATTTATTAAGATGACTACACAATATATCTTTCTATTCTGCAATTTCCGTTTCAATCCTTTTTTTGTATTATGAACAAATGCTAAAAATACCTTGAAAGTTGGAAAAAGATAATGAAATACAGTCCTAGTCTGGTCATAATGTGTGCTAACAATAAGCTATGCAGTATATACTAACCCTTATACCAGTTCCATTGTCTTGTATCTGAAGTAGCTTCATCCCTCCTGATTTGACAGTTACTTGAATGGAGGTAGACTTAGCATCCAAGCTGAAATTAAAAAGACAAAAACAAACTACAACATCAAAATAACAATGAAAATGCCAACATTACTGCATAAACACATGCAAATAGATTGATATGAAAATAAAAGTCTCAATTCCAATTTACAAAAAAAAAAAAAAAGGGATGGTAATAAATCTATTCTAAAAATACTAATGAATTTGAAATGGTTAATATCTTCATATATTTTGCTGATGAATCTGTCATCTAGGCATTAGAGGTTAAAGAACTTGCATTTCTTTTGTTCCACCTATGTAAAAACAAATACAAAATAATTGATTGAAAACATGTATTGGATTTATAGTCTAGTTACACCCCTTTCTGATTCAATATGTGAGTAGTAAAAATGTATGTTACTTCAGAATATACAATTAAAATCTAGATATCAATGTCAACTGGCGGCAAAAAATGACAATACAAAAATATACATAAGTCGCTCTTGAAGTGTATTTTGCAATCTTACAATGGAGTCATTTACCAGTTTTCTATCATTTCTTTGAGGGCATTTGCAGGCCTTTGAATCACTTCCCCGGCCGCTATTCTGTTCACTACTGTCTCATCCAACTTTCTGATAGTCCCAGCCATTATAAACTATGCTGCTTTTTCTCTAAATACTAATAGGTGATGGGTTGCCACATTACTGGTAAAGATGTAGATTGAGCTCCACGTGTTGAAAACTTAGACTGTTCTGTTTCGGGAGATATGAAATGTGAAGTAAAGAAAGGAAAGAAAACAAGTTATTTCATCACTTTTGGAAAGACTTCCTTTTGCGATAGCGACCTAAAATCTAAACGTAACTCTAACCCTATGTTATCATGTTTTATATAATATATTATTATTAGATATCATTCTAAGCTGTACCCATATTTTTTCTCTCGATTTGGGTGGCTGTCACAAAGGGGAGTCTTCCCTCATTTTTACATTTCAACAAAATTTTAGTATAGACCTAGATCCAACTTTTTAGATCTAAATTAATGCCTTTCAAAGTTTGAAAAGAAGTCATGAATTTATTTTGTGGCTCATTCCATGCAAATATCTGAAGTTAAATGATTTAGAGGAATACTTGATTAACACTTTTGCCTTTAGTTTTGATGCTCTTTATAATCTCAGAGTGATTTTTCTAAATTACCTTAAGTTGAGCCTCAAGTTAGCCAAAGCCAAAACAGGATCAGTTAAAATAAAAATGTTATGGTTTTTCAAAAAGAAAAATGTTTTTTTCTTACAGTTGTTTTAAATTTAATGTTGACCTCTTTCCACATTATCTAGATCTAATTGCTTACTAATGATCGAAGTCAACGTATTAATCTCCTCCTCAAAACAAACACACAAAACAGTCGAAGCAAACAAATGATCAGTGGATGACACATTTTTCAGTACGTGGGACCGGGATGTAGAAACCCGTTCAAACTACGCGCGGTAAAATACTCACAGAGGGATCACTTCCGATGTAAACATTTCAGAACATCAATTTTCCCAAGCGAAAATATATTTCATCAATAAACACCACTTTCTAATTTACAGCACTCTGGAAGCATACTATTCCAAATTTACACGTCGTGGCTGCTTTGGATACACTAGATGTCAAAATATGCTTAAAATAGTGAAAATATGATTGCCTGTCGGAGACCTTTGCAGAGATTATTGCAGCGCAGATTCACATCCGGGATTGCCTCGCAAGGTTAACCCAGAATTCCCAGCCGTAACCTTCGTAATATGTTGATGTGCATCTGTAGTTGTGCATAGACTTACACGCAAATTTAGCCCGGCGTTTAGTGCGCCTACACACAGGAGTGACTTTACGTAGGCTAGCGCTTAGCAGACTGGGCAAAATTGAATTGGATCGCTGTACGACCACCTCACCGTACGAATCCCATGCACTGCCCGTCTACGTTATCTTGCTTGTTTTTCTCGCGATATATTCCAAACGGGCGATGGATAGGTGGAATGTATATCGTGGAGATATGGCAATTTCTTGAGGAACAATCGTGGAGAAATTAAGCAAAATGAAGCGTCTTGTTAGAGTGCTGGACGGGCTCACGGCGGGGGTGGGATCCAGCTCCTCTCCGAAAGATTCGGATGTTGTGGAATCTCTATCACAGGAGCACTTCAACATATGCAAGGTGGGTGAAACGATTTCTCCTCCATCCTTCGCAGGTGGTTGTAGGCTAGCGCACATACCGTATGTGCCCCGCTGGTATACAGTGTGTGTATGCCCAATATTATGTGTAGCACAGTGACTGGCGCTAGAGCTGCCCACTGACTTTCCACACAGAATCAATCTCGTAGAATTTTAGGTGCATATCTAACATATTTAATGAATTTTAGATACTTAAAAGTGATAGCTAGGCATATAACATCAATATTATAAGAGGGCCTATTTTGATTTCTTTCAAACATCCCATGTTTTCCCTTACATGATCACGTCATGAAGGAAGGATGCTTACAAATACAACTGATTACAAACATCTTTATTCTTACATTGTAGACCCTACATGCAAATTTATTCTTTATGATAATGGGGGATGAAAAAGATGAATTTTTCTAGCAATATTCTACAGCTTGCTACAGTATTAAAGGCAAAGCCCAAACTTAAAGTATTCAGTAGCTTAGTGTAATGTACTGTACAAGTAGAGGCACAAAAAGACGTATCCGTAACACGAAAATGCAGTATGATGTTGGTTGATTATAGTTCTTTGTTGACATCTGAAAGAAAAGTTAGCTAACATTAAGCCATATCAAATTGGTATACCGGTATGCATTTACTAGTACCAAATCCCAATAATATGATTCTACCTCTGTGTAGTAAAATTTTGATTTTTAACAATTATGCTGACATTTGAGTTGCGGACACGTCTTTTCATTCGACTTCATTTCACTAAGCTAAGTTATTCTACTATTTCTAGATCACCTTGTTCCTCCTTTGATAATATGTAAGGCAGCTAAAGTATACCCAGCATTACATGCAACTGCCTTTAATAACGAGGCCATGTTAGCAAAGTAGATTTGTACATGTATAAACAATTTAAAAGTTTATTATAATTGTTGCAATGTCAGGCATGTTCCAATCTTGCCAAGAAAGACAAGATGTGTCATAATAATAATAATAATATATTTAATTTATATAGCGCTTAATACAAATGTCATAAGCGTTTTACAAATATATTATTATTATTATATGAAAGGTTATTATTATCAAATCCAAATCCAAACTGTTATACAGGATTACAGGTCTTGTCAGGAGTCTAACAATTCTGCAGGGCAAAAAGAATTAAATTATGATCTTTTCAACAACAAAAAGTCAATGATATTAATTGAGTTTTGAAAAACAATAGGGTTAACATTTTCTTGCTGGCGTTACAGAAAAACCTTATTTCTTCTTTTAATAATAAGAGCTTTCCGTCAGGTCTTTTAAATCAAAAGATATAATAATCATGTTATATTTAATTGCTTATTTGAGAACTTAAAAACATTCCCAGGGCTGATTTACTCTCTACTTTGGTGCTTTTTAGCTCACCTAAGCCAAGCTGTTTTACATGCTCAATTTTTTCCCTCAAAAACACAAGCCCAAATTTTAACCAAACTTGGTAGGGATCATCCTTAGGCAAGGGTTATCTAAAGTTGTTCAAATGTGATAAGTTCTCTCCAAGGATGGCCTGGGGTTAGAGCCTCCAAAGTTCCACACTGGCAGTAATTGGACATTCTTCTTCTTGATCACCCATGGCTGGATTCTAACAAAAATTTGTAGGAATCACCTACAGGAAAGAGAGATCAAAAGTTGTTCTTATGGGGGCTTTCGGGCAGCATCACCAAAAGTGCCCCTATGGCAATAATTAGAAATTGTTTACTTTTTCTTTATAATTCATGTATAAATTTTGACTAAACTTGATAGGAAGCATTCCTTGGGCAGGGAGATATGAATTGTTCTGAAGGGCTACTGACTCCTCCAGGGGCAAAGGGCTTGAAAGTAGCACCCCCCCCCCACCTCTGAACAAATTCCCCTTCCCTACATTTTTTGACTTCTCCTCAAAAACCCATGGCTGGAATCTAACCAAATTTGTAGTAATCACCTGCAGAAAAAGGATATCTTAAGTTGTCCAAATGGGGGTATTTGCCCCCCTCCCCCAATGGGGCTTTGAGGCAGCCTTCAATATCCACCATCCAAACAGCAATGCGAGCATGGCACACACGGATCTTGAAAATTGTTGAGAAATGGTTTTGAAAATAGTTCCCTTTCAAGTGCATGGTTTACCCTCATTTTTATCTCATATTCTGATATGTCATAAAGTGTAGATATGATTTCTTACCAAAATGTAAGAATAATTTTTATGTGAAGCAGACCTACCATTAAATGTGTTTGAAATGTGATACTTGCCCTCGTAGGAACTTGAGAACAGCACCCCTAAATTGCCCTACTGTTCTGATAAATTCTATGTTCCTGGTGCAAAGGGGATAGAGCTAGGTTCCTTATTACAAGACCCCTTCTTTCATCGGCTCAGTTGAGCATAAGGTCCGCGGGCCTCTTAGTATCTTTATAAAACAGTGATTTGTCCTTGCTACTATCCTTTCTATCTCTCTCTTTTTCTGCTTGTAGGTTGTTCGCCATGGATTCCCGTTTGAACCGACCGCCATGGCATACGACCCTGTACAGCACATTCTGGCCGTCGGATCCAAGAACGGATCAATGAGAATGTATCCTTTCTAAACTTGTTTACCCCCTTACGGCCCGACCCCCCCCCAGGGGCTCCTGCCCAGTCAAATACTACCAGGATGGCATTTAGGTGGCCCAAAACATGCCCTTTCTTGTGAAAGACACCCTATAATTGTTGTTTTTATCGACATCATGTAACAGACTGTTTTTGTTAGAATTTTGGTTTGTTTTGTTTTTGTGGACACCCTGTAATTTTTTTGGACATTTAAAAAACATTTTGACACCCAATTTTGAAATCTTGTCTAAAAGCATGATACTTTATATCCACTTTCTCATATGCCTAGTGCTGTCCCCATCCCAAAAATGATTGCTTACATGTTTCTCATTTTACTTATTTTCTTCCTTTTGTTTTTGTTATTTGTTATATATTTAGAAGGTATAAATAATGCTATGTTAGATCTATCAAAAAGTCTTGATGAATTTGTCACACTGAATTTGTTGTATTGTGGAACTACATGTAGTCATAATTCTTTATATAGCCTTTAAAATTGTATTTGAACACACATTGGTACAAGATGTACTGCCTGCTTTGCAAGGGTGGCCAAATAACAACATTGTACATGTAGCAGATAAAGCAACCAACAAACAAAAAAGAAGAAAACAAAAATGTCAAGTTGATGCAAGTGTGAAATTATCAATTGATTCATTCATAAATTTATCAGCACCCTGTCTACCTACCTACTTCAAAGAATTATGACTAGTGCCACAATACAAAAAATACAGTGTGACAAATTTATCAAAACTTATTGATAGATCTAACATAGCATTATTTACACCTTCTAAATATACTTGTAAATTATTGAGCCTGTGATATTATGCTACCATTCATATATTTATTTGTGTTTGTGAATATATTATGAATGACCAAATTGTGATATGAATGATGTGCTATTGTTGATTATTATGTACCTTCAAGACTTCAACAAGGTAAGTACAAATATGAATGCAGGAAACATATTGATATGTGTGTAATGTATATCCATCTATCTGTATAAAACAGAAATGAAATAAAGAGAGATAGAGAGAGAGAGAAAGGGAGAGACAGAGAGAGAGGGTTTAGGAGATGGAGAGAGAGAGAGAAAGATAGATTTATAGAAAAAGAGAGATGTGTGTGTAGGAAGAGAGAGAGAGAGAGTATGTGTGTGTTTGTGTATGAGAGAGAGAGAGAGAAAGACTGCAAGACAAACGCAAGGACACTAGTAGGTATTTATAGATAAGTAGAATTTGAGAGAGAGAGAGAGAGAGAGAGAGAGAAAGAGAGAGAAAGAGAGAGAGAGTCTTTAATTAATCAGAAATCACCACTCAATAGAGTCATTTGAATATATCGAAGTAATTAATGTAATTACATGCATCGCAGTGGGTTAAAAATAGAAATAGTATGGCAAAGAAAACCTGCCAAGAACGAGCGTTCACAGAGAGAAGGAATGAAAGAGAAAGACGAGTAATCTGACGTAAGATTGGGGTGAGAGTGTAGGGACTGCAAGGGTTATTATGATTGCATGCATGTGATAATGGCTCCATGATATAGAGGTAGGATTGGGGGAGGGGGGGGGGGTGTTACTGTAGTGTTCATTACTTGCTGCACACTGTATGGTAGGAGGGAGGAGAGGAACTTGTAGTGCTCCTTGTAATTATGGACATCTGTTAGTAGATTTATGGTGTTTGCATGGCTGATACAAAGCTATAATATGATATTGGAGCCTTTTGATAGGAAGTTTTCATATCAGTCTCCAACCCCCAAATTTTGACCCTTTTCCCATTATTTTTTACAATTTTTTTACAATGACTTAAAAATTATAGTGCTAAGTACATAAAGAAAGGTACACATAATGCCCAAACAGGGAAATGGTATCCATGACTATTTTCAATGAGTTCAGCACATCATAATATTACCCCCAAAAATGTATAGTCAGTAAAATACATGATTTTTCATTAATTTCCTATATTGCCCAGAAAATAGATTTAAGCAGTCCTCTTGACTGTCTACATGTAGATTAGCTTTATATCCTTTGTGCCCTTTTAACACAACTTCGGGGCCCCTGTGGACTTTTGAAGATTTTAATCTCTATCATATTTCATTGTATTTTTCATAGTGGGTTTTCTACACCAAATGAACCTTTTCAGCCAAAGTATATGTTCTGAAATGCACACAAACATTGGTGAGTCTCTAAGTCTAAAACAATTCAAACTTTGGGCACCTTGGGCGCTGATTTTCAAAAATCAGTCGGCATCATTATTAGCATTAAATTTTTCTTTACAAAAGGGAGCAACACTGCCCTGTTGGAACCGTCTATGTTCATACTGTAACTGACAAGGGCATTTGCTTAAAGTTGACTTGGGCAACCTAAGCAATTATCTAGGTTGCCCAAGTCAACGTTTGATGCTCTTGCTCATTTATTCCACCTGACTGCACCAAAATCACATTAATTCAACAGTAATAACAGTGAACTTATTTTTTAGTTGCCACCTGTTCAACAAAGGCAGAAGTATTACTTGCCGTACAAGGTTTTACATGTAGTTGATCAATGACCCTTGGGCAACTGCCAATTCCATGCCCTGTAACCACCTGCCCAGTGTAGTAGAAGGATGGGTTTGTTTTGATAGTGATAGTGGAGATATACAGCGTGTCCACACACAAAACAATTTATCCCGAAACTCTATAACGAAACGTCGTATAAAGAATCATAGTATAAATTTCAGAGTGTCCACACACAAGAAACGTTGTATAAATAATCATCATATAAATTCAAGGATGTCCATAAACAGAAGAAAGTAATCCTGAAACTCTACAGTCTGGTCTCCTTTCGCTCGAGGTCACGTTAAGCCCCGCCCAGTTAATTACACTAGTTACACTCTCCCTGTCCACACACAACATTTCCGTGATTAGGCGTGATTCTTTATTGAGTTTCAGTTCGAAACGATGCCCAAACCTGCGTTTCGTTAGACTAGTTTTGTTATACGACGTATTGTTAGTGAGCGTCCACACACACAATTTCATCGTAAAACTATCGCGAAACGGTATCACTATCGCGAAACGGTATAGCTAATCACGGAAAATGTTGTGTGTGGACAGGGGGATAGTGGCATCATGCTCATACCTTAATTGATGGGTGAACTTTGACAATCCAGGACCCATGTTTGTTTTGAAATTGAGAGTACACCAGATGGTGGAAATTCACAATAATATTGACAAATGTCTGGACCTATTTAATAATGCCTGGTTAAAAAATAGATTTGGATCTTCATATCTGTGTTATCAAAGCTTAGTTTTTAATTGAAATAGAAACATGATAAAGGAGATACGTGTGTTGAGCCGGGCTTCTGAAATAACTATGAACATGTTTATAAAAAGAATACATAAGATTTCTGTCCTTAATAAATAGTCACAATTTTATAGCATTTAATATGAATCACTACTGATGAGCATTCTTTACAAATCAGTATTTAGTTAGTTCTATGATTCGTCTGTCATATTGATAATGAAATGTGTATCTAGAAGATAAGTTTAGAAGATACATGTATAATCGCTTACATCTCTGCCTCTGTCTCCTTTTATTGTATGATTTTTTTTCCTTCATTTTAGGATAGACTTTGGTTGCTTCCACATAGGTTTATCTCATGTTGTGTAAATTATTGGAGCAAAATTAAATATGTTAATTAGACATAACTGCACTGAATTCCTTACTCTATACAATAGATCAGATCATAGGATATGCAAGTACCTTGTAGCATAAGTTTAATGGAGAAATATGGAAATTACAGAAATTGCTTTTGTTTGGTATGTTTGTAGTTTAAGTGAGAGCAAAATGTCGTGTATGTCAGCAAACAAACCAGTTGTTTTATGAAGTGTTGCACTGTAAGCTTAGTAAAGATCAGTCAGTCCCTGCTCATCAAAATCTGTTTTTATTGACATGTTTCTGGATATCTTAGAAAGGTAATTTCATACCCGTAGGCAAAAAAACTATTCCTGAAGATCTCACAGAAAAAAACGCACAAACTGTTCTCAGTCTTACTGTTCAAGTTATATGCCACAATGAGACAAGAATCTATCTGCACCAAACATTCTAAAGATCGCAGATATATATATCCTGTACTATACCAAAGAAACCATTCATCTTCGTAAAGAAAAGGAACCATATGGCATTATTTCCGCGAGTTTATATCTGAATTTTATTCTATATTAGATTAATATTTTCAATTAGAAACAAATTAGTACTAAAATATTCAAAATTTAAAACATTCACAATAACAGTTCTGTTTTTGGTAAACAAGAGAAATCCTACATTTCACATTGTTTTAGCAATGTGTTCAACTTGACTTATTTTTCCTTTGAGGAGACATCTATAGTAGATGACAATGTGTTCTATCCTTTTTTTGTATAGCCAAGAATGTTCCAACAGTAGATTTCAAATATTAAAAAAGCCAGTTGTTGTGAACAAAAGTTGTTCTGAATGACCCAAGATCTTTGCTGAGGCTACCCAATTTAGCAACAACTGATTTATGCAAGGTTGTTTCTTTACCTAGGAATGCTGTCAATATTTTATAAGAGGTGATACAAATAGCTTATCACAGTTGTTGTATAAAGTACATCAATGAATATAAACATTTATTTCAAACCTCTCTTCACGTTTACCGGTACACATAAATAATTTATCTTTTACTCTCTTGAGCATTACATGTAGGTTACCTTTTTTAAACAAGGACATCTCTTTGAATACTTTCCTAGATCTTTAATTGAAATGTAAGGGTGTTTATGCCTCAGCCCCAAAAATAATTTTGGGAATTTGAGGTTCAGAAAAGATAAAGTATGAGTCATAATGAGTAATGGACATAGTTTAATTCAATAATGAATCAGGGATGTAAATTAGTATTATGAACTTTGCAATTTTGAGCAGTCTAAAAAAGAGCATTATTTTGGGAATCAAATATGAAACAGATACATCATAAGTCATGCCCTATGAAAAGTTTCTCTAAATACTATTATGATAATGGTATATTTTTATAGAAGTGCTTGCATTGAGGCTGATTGTGCACTATTATTTATGCAATGGTGAAATATGATGTATGCATCTAAGTTAATCTCATGAACACTGCTGAATGTGGTTAGAACAAATTCACATAAAGAGGAGCAAACATAATAAACATATACATGTACCTCCTTCTCAACACTGAATCGAGTTGCAGACTATCAGTGCTTGAATGGCAGAGAGAGGCAGTTTTAATAATCAAGAGGGGGAAAAATGAAACCCTGGATAAAATATTTGCTCGCATCATCTGCTGACAAACTAAACTAGGTCTTGATGCCTTCCAGTCAAGCCATATAATGAATAATGCAAATATTTGCTTTCAATAAACTGGGGCAATTCAACGAGAAAGCAAAATTTACACTCATTAAACCCATATATGCCTAGTATTCTTGTTTATAGTATTGAAAATAATTGTTTATGTTTTGTTCTTTCTCTTGTTCTTAATCGTTACTATCATGAATTAGGCGAATTTTGTATATATTGATTATTATTGCTATTTTTCCTTCATTCTCGGAGCTCGTAAGCCCATGGAGGTTGGTATTAAAGTAAGCCAGGTTGAGTAATTCGTTAATTCCCATTTCAAAGGACTATTCACTGTATTATGAATAGTTTATGATTTGATCGATATAGTTCTTCCCTTCCTTCTCTGTTGTGTAAAGAGGTCACTCCTAAATGTAGGTTGCTGAAACAAGCTAAATGTAGGATGATATTTAGAGGAAAGTAGACTAAAGGTAATCCCTATTTTTTAAAAATATTTACCGCATCATGAATATAACAGATCTCCTCCATCTTAATTACTCCCTGTGAGCTGAATAGGTGAACTCTAGCACAGATTACAATTATGGAGTTGCTTTTTTTGTACTCTATTTTATTCTCAGTATTTGTGTGTTTGTTTAGAAACTTGGAAGCTTGCCTGATATACCAAGGGTCATTTATCTTCTCTCTTTGTCTATATTTACCTTGTCAACATGTTTGGAGAAAATGATAAAGGCATTTACATACTAGTAATATTTTGTGTATGATTTATATCTGAATGAAATGAAATGTTATTATATAAATTGATATTTTTCATTAAAGTAATCATGATTCCCATTTATTTTCCTATTTTTTTACATTAAATGAGCATTAAATGGCATATATTTTAGTACATGAATTCTGAGCTTTGTTCTATTACAATTCAGGATGCAGGCATAATAGTCATTGCATTTGACATTCATAGCTTGTAGAATTGTAGGTTACTGGAATAATTCATGAATTTGCAGCTTTTCGTCGGTATGATATTAAGCATTACGTTGTATCAGCATGTACATTACATACCCATAGTTGTGATAATTGCTCCCATATGTTATGTAAGAAGGCAATTATTTTTTTGCCAGCTTTATTTGTTTTGGAAATCAATGGCATTCTCATTTGCACCTTTCCGTGATAGGCTGTCCATACTTAATTAAGAATCATGAACTTAATATAGTCTGTCAATAAATGAAACCGTCGCTTTAGATATATTCCTTTCCTACTCCAGTTGTATCATAGAATAGGTTTCATTCATCATGCATACCTAGCATGTACTCCCTTAGGAAGCGTGTGGTGCTTGCAGTAGTTTATATGGAAATTATAGAAAGTGTCTTTGCTGGCATATGTTGGCTTTCCTGCATATGTGTTGTTTGTGTATTTTTTGGAAGGAAAGAGAGAGAGAGAGGGAAAAGTCAGTAGCTTGGAGTGCATTATTACATGACAAGCATAGCCCTGCGTACATATATTGTAGTGTGAGCAAATTTCAATGTCTGATCTACATTACGTGGCAAACATATTGCAGCACAGAACGGCACTTTGGTGGGTGTGTGTGTGTGTGAGTGTGTGTGTGTATGCATACCACAGTCCATCTTGTCTGCTAACTAGTGCTGGTTTCGCATAGTCAGCTAGCTGCTGTAGAAATGTGGAGGTTGAGTTGGTATTTTTTATGCCTAATTGTATGTATGAGGCAAGGGAGAAAGGGTATAATATTGATGCTGCCACGATATATGCTGTGTACATGTTTGTGGCGTGTGCCCCGTAGTGTGGGTCTGTGCCTGTGTGTGTACAAGTGTGTGTGTGTGTGTGTGTGGGAGGGTGTGTGCTTGGGAGCATGGGTTAGGTCGATTGATGGATGTGCACTGGCATAATGCTACCAACATAATGCGACAGCTAATTATTTGCAGACGGAGCAGCCATGCCTGATGAAAATTAGGGGAATCATGGATTCTGCCATTGTCTTCGTCATCATTTATGAAGTCCATTGAATGTATGATGGGTTCTTAAAGACTAATGAAGCTTAGTCCAGAACAAAGGATCGATTTTCAGTTTTTGAATGATTACTGGCCTTGCTTCTTGTGTATACACACCCACACCCACACCCATGCAAATATTCTTCTTCAGTTTTCTTTTTCTTGATTTATTCATTCCTGGTTTTTCTTTTTTTCCTCTTCTTATTTCTATTTAATAATTTTCATGTTTTCTTCCTTCCATTGATACAAGTATATTTTCCTTCAAAATTGCATTAACAATTACTTATTTATGTCTGATAATCTAAATTTTAGTAATGAATTATAACAATAGGAGAAAGATATTTTCAAATAAATTATCTGTAATCCATAATATGTTTATCCTCTCTCTCCTTTCTCTCTTTCTCTTGACAAATATAGCTTCAGTAAATCGTATACATATCTACTGTAACTTTGTATTCTCGTGACAAAAATAGATTCTCACAGAGTCGGCTAAATGTTACACTGAGTAATTGAAGACAAAATAGAATCAGTATTTGTCAAATGACTTTATGGAAACACTATTTGAAAACATTGAGCTAAAAATATTAGGACATCTACATTGTAAGTTATTGTTTCATCCAGTTAGTATGGTTTTCTGCAAGTGTTTAAATGTATTTTACATATCCATATAAACCATCTACTTTATAATTATCAATTCAGAATCGTTGAGCCAGTTTTTTTTCATAGTAAAATTTCCTTATTCTACTCAGATGAGCTGAAGTAATAGTCGAAATGGAATAATTATCTTCAGAAATGGTATGAAGCTGTAAACAAGTCTTTTATTATGCTCAGGATATTACCAGATCAGTTACTCTGACGACTTAACATAGAAATGTACAGTGTACAGTACATGTAGGAGGTTAAAAATCCCAAGATTATATTTGTTTCTGTTATCTGAGGGCAAAAATACACTTTATTTCAACATGAAATTCAAATCAGGATTAAGGAATTGTCAGGATCTGAGGAATGCATGATAAATGGAATATTTATCTTCAGAAATGGTATGACGCTGTAAACAAGTCTTTATTATACCAGATGAATTACTCCAACGACTTAAGCTTATAGTAATGTACAGTGTAGGAGGTTATAAAGCCCAAGATTATATTTGTTTCTGTTATCTGAGGACAGAAAAACACTTTACTTCTACATGAAATTCATAACAGGATTAAGGAATTGTGGAGTTGGATAATATATGGACATATGGAGAGAGTTTTGTATCTCATGGTCCAGTTGAAAGATGCAAAAAAGAACACTATGATTGAAACAATATTCTCAAAAAATTTTTTTTTGATGAATATTTGTAACCGGGTGGCATGCTAATGGTTAATTTGGTTGTATTGTTTACTATAGCTAGTGTTATTACACCTCGATGTGTGAGGTTTAACTACATTTTATTGACAAGGCACTTATAAATATCATAGTCCCATACATCATAATTGAGGTTAAACAAATCTGGCAAAACAGTGAACAATCACTTATGATTCACATACCCATATTTAAAGGGGAATCCAACCTTAATAGACAACTACTCTAAAAAAAAAACACAGACAAATCTGAGAAGCAGACTGGTGAAAATTTGAATTAATTCTGACCAAAAAAGAGAAAGTTATGATTTTTTGAAAGTTGTAATCACGATACGTATGGGCAATTTCACTTTCCCATTTATTTCAAACACATAATTATTAAAATTTCAATTTTCAGCAAGTATGATTCAGGAAGGTCTTCTCTATTGAGGGGACCTGTAAAAAAATGCGCTATCCATAATATTTTGAGTAGTGTCCCTAGGAAGAAAAACAGAAATCAATGATATTTTTGTACATGACATATGGGAGAGTTGTCCCATTACATGACTGTGTCACAATCTACTTACCAAATTGCTAATTTGAGATTTGCATGGATTTAGTTATCTCATACATTGTATTTCAAACATTCATAACTTTCATACTATTGGTCTGATTTATTTCAAACTTTCGGCTTTCTGTTTCTCTTATTTTTCTGTTGGCATACCAATGAAGGTATTACAAGGATTGGATTGCCTTTTACACTTTAAAAATAAATGTTCCTGCATATTGGACAAATTTGGACTTGATAATGTAGATAATATAAGATTTTAATAGGCCATTTGTCAGAGGTGAAAGGGGAGTGCCTTCTCTACAGGTATTCTTTAAATGTGTGTGAAGTTGTACACCACAAAAAATGCTCTGTTCCAAATGACCCTGGTCTGTTTTTCAGTTAAAAGATTGTTTTTCTTTGTTAGCCAATATTTAGGTTCCACCAAAGACTTTACAATATGAAAATCAGTTATCA
Source organism: Strongylocentrotus droebachiensis (assembly GCA_035222895.1). NCBI lineage: Eukaryota > Metazoa > Echinodermata > Echinoidea > Camarodonta > Strongylocentrotidae > Strongylocentrotus > Strongylocentrotus droebachiensis. The sequence goes on from JAVYIG010011371.1 coordinate 44,329, forward strand.
AATGTCACATAAAATGTATGCGTGCAGTTTGGACACCCTATCACACATTTTGTCATAAGAAATACTCTATTCTATAGATCTGCTCCACGTCTGTTTGTCAGTTAAAAAACAAGTTTGATTGAAGAGTATGTTGACACATCACTGATTAAGCTACCCCTATCCTTCCCCACTCAGCTCGGCTTCTTATCGTTTTGTCAACGCGCCCCAGTCTAACCCGCTGGGGCTATATTTTTTCCTTTCCCCTAGATAAGCCAATCGTTCAGTTCAGCTAATCAATGCCCTGTTTGTTATCCTGATTCTTTCTAACTTTGTTTAAGCTAGAGGTGTATTTTTTTATCAGCTAACTGAATTTTATTTTTATTGGAGCAGGGAAGGAAAGGGGGGGGGTCTCTGTGTGCTAAATTGTTATGATAATGATTATATTAATAATTGTAAATTTATTTTACCCAAGTTCTATACAAATGTATACTCAACTGCACATAACAATATAATATTAAGAAGAGTAGCAATAAAAAGGGGAAATCACACAAAATTATAAAATATGTTTAGTCATACAGTTTATTCAGATGGATCTCAATTTTGATAGGCGTAAGATCCAAAGGAGTAATAGCTAACAACTAAAATAAAAAAGGATATGGAATTGGAAAGGTTTTGTGAAACAGATTTTTAAAGAAGTTTTTTAAGATATCAAGCGATGATGCATACCGGTATCTAATTTAGGGAGGGAGGTTGTTCCATAGTTCTGTTTCAAATGTTTAATGATTACAGGGTTTTTTCCCCAACAATGTACAGGTAATGGATAATATCGTCCTTGTTTTCACGAAGTGACGGTAGTGAGGAAAATCGTAACGCAAAGTGAATGCATTTTTTTTTCACTACCGTCACTTCGTGAAAACAGCGACGATATTTCTGACTTTCAGTAATACCTCATCCGAAAGTGATACAACAATCTAGACAACAAAGTTGTGTTGTACATCCTCTTTCTTAGACATTGTTGGTCAAACAGCTTGTGAGCGTCAAGTAACGCCCGGCTGGAATGCTCCCCAGGGAGTGGAGATTGTGCACACAGTGTGTGCGGGCAAGCACTGAATCCAATGACCGGGGTAATAGTATATTTATAAAGCGCTTACGGTAGAGACATTTGTATTAAGAGCTATATAAAAATTAAATATTATTATTATTATTTTAAGAAATGCTTCTGGCGCCAAATCTCTAATGTGCTTTAGACATTGCTTAACCATATGTAAACTGGGTCCCAGCTTGTTATCAGTTTATCACTCACTCCTTCTCTCTCTCTCTCTCTCCCTCTCTCTCCCTCTTTCTCTCTATCCCTCTTTCTCTCTCTTTGTTCTTCCTATATTTCAGTTTCTATCTATTAGGTATTCTAGTTTTTCTCTTGTACTTCTTGTATTTTTTTTAATTTTTTTTTAAACTTTCTTGCTTTTTTTCTTTCTGTGTGTGTTTCTCTCTTTCTGTTTTTCGCTCCTATTTCTTTCTCTCACTCTGTATAATTTTGTCCGTTGTGCATTCACTTATATCTCCTAATTTCTTTGTCTCTTTTTGTATTTCATTACTTATCTTGCTCTTCCAACTCTTATTTTTCTCTTTCTCAATTCTGTTACTTGTGTTCTCTGGCTCTGTTACTCTCTGTCACTCCTATTGTCACTCTTACATGTGTTCTCTTGTCTCTCTTACTCTCTGTCACTCCTATTTTTGCTTTCAGCTGAAGATGTGAACTTATTAATTTCCCAAAGACCATAATTTAATTAATGTGATTTGATCGGATTAAATACAACTAAGATAAATAACATCAAAAGAAAATAATTTTTTATTTTGTGATTTCTAATGGGGCCTTAAGAATATAGGAGACATTGATAAGTAAATTAATTTCATAGGTATACTATTTGATTTGTATGATCGAAATGCTAGGCAAAGTAATTTTTTCTATTTCTTCTTATCAACAATCCTTCCAAGAAAGTGTTGTTTGTGATTTTAAAGTAGCATTCTTGAGAAATATCTTCTCTGAAAACGCCCACTCTTGACATTTTAATACTTTTTATGTCTTGCCTTTAACCATATTTGTTAGGAGAATTTTTAATCTCTTCCTCGACACTCTCTTGAAATAAAGATCAAACTTCAACGGTAAGTTCTCGTTTAATCTTTCTATTATATCTAATGGGCATCAACAATTTATTTCTGTGTGTGGCATTACAGATCTGAAAAATATATATTGATTGGTTGTTTATGTGTTTTTAGATATCAGAATTAATGCTTGCACCTTAGCTCCCTAAGCCAGATCATATTGTAGGGTTTCAAAACACTGTTATTAGACACTTATGAATAATTCCTGTTTGGAAATGCTGTCTCCCACATGCAAAGTCTAAAAAATAGAAGATTTGAAGAGTACCTAACAACATACACTTTTTCTTTTTTAAAGTTAGTGTCAGCTTTTTTGTGAAGAAACAACTTAGCTGCCATTCTTAGTCCACAATGGATATCATCTTGTGATTCATGTGCCACATCAGCATACATATGTACTTTACATTGTAGACCAGTGAAAGCACTGTTTTTGTATGTTATGTATACAACAAACATCAGTGGTCCTAATATCGAGCCCTGTGGTACCCCAAAGTAATGGGGTAAGGGATGGCACATGCTCATCTATTTTAGTTACTTGGAATCTGTCACAAATAAGACTCATGCCATTGCAACTCATGACCCCTGACTCCAGCAGCATGTATCTTTTCTAATATTAATATATTTTGGTCCACAATGTCTGTGTGAAATGCCTTCTTTAAATCAAAACAAAAACAAATTGCTCCAGTTACATATCCTTCACTCATGACTCTTAACATATTATTGGTAGTAGATCAGAGCAGTTTGAGTAGAATAGTGTTGTCTAAAACCAAACTGTTGATCGTGAACTGCTCTTTTCAACAATTTAGACACAACAGGAAGGACAAAGTTTAATCAGAATTTTGGACTTTGTGCAGCATACAGCTTTGCTTAATCCTTACTATGCTATTTCCCAAAATAATTGTAAAAGTATTTTAATCATACTTCTTGTATCTCTCCTTGCCAGTATGCTTGTTGAATGATATGTACATCGAAACATATTTCATGATATACATAACGTATGTCTTCTTTACAAAATAAAAGAGAATACTGTAAAGTTGCTCATCCTACTGATAAAATTGTAATCTCTGTGCTTTAATTACGTTAGAACCCAGAATGACCTAGAATTCGCGACCCGGTAATCATAACACAGCACTCTGTAGTTCACATTCAAATTGAATAAAAGACAGTTTCTCCATATCCTAACCGCACGTTTTATTTTTATTTTACTTCTGTCTTTGTGTTTAATTCATCATAGAAGCTTTTAGAAGTGCTCTGGGAATATAATGAATAAACTTTCATCGAAAATTGGCTAATGAACTCTTAATTTGCAGAAGGCTGGAGGGAGATATGCGTGGCCTCCTTGGAAAGAAGCACTGCATCTTATTGTGGGTTATTGTGGAGAGAGGGAGGGATCTATGAAGGATGAGAAATTGTTGAAAGGCAAGGGAGATCATGATCAGTTTTTAATTAGTTTAGATTTCTAAAATATGAGTTGAATTTGTAGGAAGTAGAGAATGGCCCCTGTACCCCCTTACCTGCCTGGTCTGTATTAGAGGGAGACCCTAGGAAAGTAAGGCGCAATCAGTCGAGAGTTTAAAAACAAAGCATATCTCAAAGGCTTGATTATTATTTTGCCTCTGCTGTTTTCCCGTATGCATTATTAATCACGTTACCGACTGTAATATGACAATAAACTCTGGCGCACAGTTTCGCCCCAAGGAGCCCACATCCCCTCCTTATTGTTATTCCATCCCCCGTTTCTTTTGACGACGATGATGCTAGTGATGGTGCTGCTGGTAGTGCACGCTGAGAAGATGATGATGCAGAGACTTATTAAATGACCGGAGGACAATCATGCTTCCAAGATGAAAATTGCTTGGGGTGGATTCTAGCTGCGACTCACAGACTAGGGTTTGATGTCCCCGCTATCCATACTGAATTGTTTTCCAAATTGGATAATTGAATTACAGACAAAAAGTGGTTGGAATGATACAAAAATACTGGAGTAATCATTCTCAAATGTGTTTTGAAATTTAATTCAACATTGTTGATTTCTCGTTTAAAACCCAACCATGAAAGTGACATTATTTTTTGGATAGTGCCCCTCTGCACCTCCAAAGTGATTTGTGAATTTTAACCATGGTATTTAGGTCCAGCTAATGTGACTAGTGTACAGTGCATTTCAAAGACTAACCTTAACATTCACCCATATGCTACCCCTGTGTGAACACTGGCAAATGTACATGTAGGTAACATACCTTTTTTTTAAAGCCAAGATGGATCAGGAGTCGAGTACCTCAATATGACAGCTCCTGATCCTAATATTTCAGGCAGAACCAGGAGGGTTTATTGCCTTTAGGTCTACTATCAGTTCGTCTACTATCAGTTCGTCTACATCCAGCTAGTTTAATAATCATTTTGTCTACTTATTACTTAGTCTAATTACCATTTAGGCTAATAGTCATTTGGTCTAATCTCCAGTATGTCTACTACCCATTGTTATTGCCATTGCTACAATATGTGTATCACTAAGTTGGCATGAAACTAGTTTTCATACATCAAAAGCATTCAGGATGTAAACATACATGCAAATGCAATTAACAAAATGACGACAGGATTTTCTTTCAAATACTGTAGATCATAAGGATAAAGTGAAGCACAATATCCGTTCAGTTTAGTTTTTATTTAGGTTTTTAGCTTGCTTCAATCAGCATCGTCAAGATTAAGTGTAAATTGCGATAAGAATTGAAGCAAATGTAGAATACAATGGAATAAAATGGAAGAAAATGTTCTCCTTGGTTTTGTAAGGTTGTGTGCCCTGGGGGTGTTTCACAAAGATTCTAAGTCAAACTTAACTCTAAGTTGGACTTAAATATTATGGAGAGCCATTTGTAGCCTTACAATGAGATATATTTAAAAGAAAAAATTCAAGTATTTTCAACTTTTCACAAATTCCACATCAAGAACATGAAATCTCCCATGATAATAGAAAATATGAATGATTTGAATCAACATTTAATACCTTTTAAAATAACTTTTACAAAACATTTTCAAGGATGTTAATGGCTTTCCATAATTGTTAAGTCCAACTTAGAGATAAATTCAACTTAGGATCTTTGTGAACCCCCTCCCCCCCCCCCCCCCCCCTGATGATGCACCAATGCAGGGTGAAGGAAGCTATAGGGACAGGTGAGGACCAATTACCAATTAGAAGGGGTGCAATTCTATTTTCATTTTACCATAAAAATATGAATCGCACCTTTAATGCAATGACATCATCTGATTAGAAAGGAAGAAAATGTTCTCTTTGGTTCTCCGTTTGACCCGACGATGGACCAATGCAAGGTGAAGAAAGTTGGAATGACATGCAAGGTCTAATCACCAATTAGGGGGCAGTCTTGCGTGCAGGATGGCAATAAAGCCGCCTGACTGACATGGTCGTTTGATTCCACATCATTGGCACAAGAAAATAATACGAATCTGTTTGAATGTTCTCTGTTCGATTAGCTGTGATGTGTGCTAGCCTCTCATGCTACCTGGTTTGTCTCCTAACTTTTGCATTTGGAAAAGATTGTAATCCATATTTTGAATAGGTGGTTTCTCTCAATTGCTTTCTCTCTTTATTTCTCTTTTTTTCTTCTCTTTTATTCGTCTCTCTCTTCTCTTTTTCTCTATTGCTGTCTTTTCCTCTTTCTTTCTCTCCCTCTCTCTCTCCCTCTCTCTCTCCCTCTCTCTCTCCCTCTCTCTCTCTCACTCTCTCTCTCTCACTCTTCTCTCTCACTCCCTCTCTCCCTCTCTCTCTCTCTCTCCCCTCTCTCTCTCTCTCCCCCTCTCTCTCTCTCTCCCCCTCTCTCTCTCTCTCCCCCTCTCTCTCTCTCTCCCTCTCTCTCTCCCTTTCTCTCATTCTCTTCTGTATAGACAAGTGTAAGCAAATTTTTGCAAGTAAAATTTCTCATCTTATTATCAAGGTACTGCTTTCATTTGTATTCTTTTGTTTTAATTAAGGCTGTAGTGGCCTGGCATCTATGTAAGATAAAGATCCCCCCCCCCCTTACACACACGCACACACAAAAACATTTGTTTCTCTTTCTTTTTCTTCTCTCTCTCTCTCTATTCCTCTTTTCCCTCCTCTCTCTCTCTCTCTCTCTCTCTCTCTCTGACTCTCTCTCTTTCTCTTTCTTTCACTGTCTATTTCTCAGTTTTGATACACATCTTTTTTTCACTCTTGATCTTGCTTTCAGGTGAAGATATGAACATCCTGCTGCCCTCCCAATATCTGAATACACACACTCAGACCTAGGCTATACCACCCATGCAATTTTAAAGCAACTCTTTCTATCAGCACTTCCACTGCTTGCTTTATACAAAGCAATAATACTGAAATATGAAAAATGCATTGGAAATCAGCCATAACTACAATCCACTTGTGTACATTTAATATGGATAGTTTGAATTGCAAAATTTGAAATACTTTGATCTAAGTAAGATGTAAACATGGTATTTTGTATGTACATACAATGTACTGTACCTTTATATATACGTAGTGATACCATATGTATATTCATACCTGTATATAGACCATTCAAATTTGCCAGATTAGTGGCCTTTAAGTTTATAGACAGGTGGTCTTTATAGAACTTAGGTTCTCTGGCTATCTATGTTTTGTTAAATGCAACAGCTTTCCATGAGATATGCTGTCCATTTAAAACAAGGGGTGGTCTTTATAGATAGATGTTCTTGCTATGCAGGTTCTATTTATATGTTTATTTCAAGGGAAATGCAACTACCGTAATTAACGGTGTATTAACCACACTTTTTTTACCGCTGGTAAACATCAAAAATCAGGGTGTGGTTTAGTTCCACAAGAAGTACTTATCCAGCGGAACCAAGATGTGGTTTTATTGACAGGTGTTTTTATATACTACTGGTAGTTCTAATTCATACAACTGTTGATGAGAAAATTAATACTATCCAAGTTAAATACAAAAATGCTGTCTTTATAGACTGGTCTTCTTCTGTTCTGGTGGTGGCTTAAGTTGTTCCATTTTCTCTCTCTCTCTCTCTCTCTCTCACCATCACCATCTCTGTAACCCCTCATGCTGCTATCCCTCTCTCTCTCTCTCTCTTTTTTCTTCTTCATATTTATGATGTTGATGATTTTAGTTAGTTTTGTATAATCCGGGTAAATTTTCCTGGAACATACAGAAACCGTTGAAAAGAGCATGACATTTGTTCAGCACATAGAGCAAACAGCAAAGAAAAACAGAGATCAAATTGAAAAAATCAGGACACAAAAATAAAAGAGAGGCAGAGACAGAAACAAGATAGTGAAAATATGTAATCAGACTATAAATAATTGCAGGTTGCCTGCCAATTATGTTCCCTATTAACAGCTTTTTTAAGGAAAAATACATTGACAGATGGAATGAAACGCGGTAAGCTCAGGAGACCCTGTATGTGCTACTAATTGGACGGGCCACTCACTGTTTTGTTGCATGCAGATTTATACAGGTGTAGGCTTTCATGTGTCTGACTGTGCACGTTAGAAGCATGGATTATGTCTCTATCTCTGCATGCCTGTATGCGTACAGTACACAGAGTCGGTGTGTGTTTACCAGTTGTCAAACCGTGGGATGTAGTCTTGTTCTTCCAGACCTTGTTACCAAATGAAGTCATTGAATTAATGTCTTACAGTCAAACCTGCTTTAGTGACCACCTGTCTACAAAGATCACATTTTTTGTTTCCCTTAAAAATGGTTTCTCATTGAAACATGTACTAAAGGAACCTGTCTACAAGGACCACCTGTCCACAGAGACCACTTTTTGTGTTTGCCTTGGGCGGTCACTATAGACAAGTTTGACTGTATAAAGATCACTCAAAGAAGTCCAGAAAGGGGTCTTTGTAGACAGGTGGTCTTTTTATACAGCTTCCTTTGATACATGTTTCCATGTAAATCACTACTCAATAAAGACAAGAAACATTTTTAAAGATGAGTGGTCTTTAATATACAAGTGGTCACTAAAGCAGGTTGACCGTGTTGTTCATAAACCATTTGCCGAGAGCCAGAAGTGTATTAACTCTGTGTAAAAATGGTTTAAACTTTCACCAGTATGCTTCTCTGATTTTTCTGTTTTCTAATCAAGTAGTTTACCAACAAAGTTGCGATCCCCTTTGAAGAAACGCTGAGGGGCACTGACATGGTTTCCAATGGCATATATATGTGAACAAGCCATTAAGAATTGCTGAACCTTACATTAAAACTCCCATTAGTATCACTTTTATGAATATGATCATGAGGAGACACATGTATAAGCAGACACATTTATAAGCAGACACATTTATGAGCAGGCATATGTATGAGCAGACACATTTATGAGCAGACATATGTATGAGCAGACACATTTATGAGCAGACATATTCATGAGGGTACTAAGTGCATTGATTGTGTACTGTACTAGCACTACTGTTTCTACTCCAGACGATACTTGTGTGTATCAGCATACATAACTAGAAATAAGCTTAACAGTCCAACATTAATTTACATGGATTTCACAGCCATTTCCCTGTAATCTGAATAATGGGATTGTCTGTTTGAATATAGCTTTGAATAAATAAATGCATGGGAAACAAGTAGCTGGCATTTTCTGCGTTATTTAACAAACATATTTTTAACATACTCATATTTTACTCCATACAAAAATTATTATATCATGTATATAGCCAACTAGCCATGATATATTTTATGGGAACATTGTTTATGAATAATGAAAAGATGTAGAGAAATTTGGTTGAATGAGTCATCATTAGTAGCGATCATAAGATATTCAGTTCACTTCCAGAATTAATTAGCCATATTAGGTCATCACAACGTCTTATAATTTATTTACTTATTTATTTCATTTATTTCTGATATTCATACAGGGTGGCATATATCACCAATTCGGAGGTCTTCCATGATACCCTGTTTGGTAAGAATAAAACATATAACAGAAGCAAAAACAAAATAGATAAATACACAAGTATATAAACAGGTAAAATACAAATTAATTGGTATCCTCATGAAATAACTGATCATTCAAAAATTATCCTTGATCGTTTACAAGAAATATATGTATGGGATTTTCAGTTTAAATAGAAAATGCATTTTACATAATGCATACAAATATGAGCTATGGTGACAATACCCTGTCTATCCTGCATAAATTCATCACCGAGTCTGGAGGCTAGAGACTAGCCAGCGCCTATGAACTATGGTATTTTACTCCTTGCACCTTTGGCGTCGCTAGAGAGCGTTTGCCTCATTTTTCTTCCCGCTCTCCATTTTTTGCCCTTATTTTGTTGTGTATCTTGGGCTGTACCAGACCTGCTACCGTCCCAAGAGAGAGAGTAAATATATGCGTTCCGTTACTTGTTGTGGAATATGAGGCCATCACCATCTCATCCCTTCAAGTAAACATAATTTGCCCTTTGGCTGGAGAGTTAGGAGGTCTTCTGTGGTCAAAAATACATTTATTTTAGGGTATGGGAAATATGATTAAATAGGATAGATAAAAAATATGTCAGAATATCATCTTTTGTCATTTTTGGTTTATATTTTGAATAGGATAGATAGAAAATAAATTGGAATATTATCTTTTGTCATTTTGGGTTTATATTTTGATCTTTAATTTAATTGTAATCATTCAAATACATTAACAAATATATTCTCTACTACAAAAGACACGATTTAACCCCTTTAGTATTGTAGATTGATATTTGTTTTTATATTGATCTAATATTTTTGGACCCAAGTAAATTAGCTTGACCTGCTTCTCCATATCAACAGAAATTCTTAACTTGTGAAGTTTGTATCATAGAACACTTTTTTGTATAAAAACAAGAGTGAATAGAGAAACCATGACAATTAACTTGTTTCATATAATGTTATTTCTAATTAATGGGGGGAAATATATGATTATTAGTGAATTTGTCAAAAGATGAGGATGAAATCTAAGAACATTTCTCCCTTTTGTTTGCTTACTGATATATCTTTTTTTTTAAATCATAAACTGTTAAGTATAACCTTTAGTTGTCTCTTTTTTATATTATCTCTTCATTTAATGTTGAACTCTATTATCATGGTTAGCATTCTACATGTCATGCAATGAAACATAGCCTTAATCAGTCATAAATGGAGAAAAAGAAACAAAATTATTCAGTCATTTTAAGTATGGATGTATGTGATAGCTGTCTCGAAGAGATTTACCAGTTTGAAATTTCTGGGATTCCTAGATGAATAGTTATCTCAGATTTGTAAAATTCATAATTATCTTGTTGTTTATCAGATTTTTGGTACACAATTTTCACCAATCTGTTCATAATTCAGAACAACTCCCTATTGGGATTTATAAAGAAATACAAATGCTTGAAGCATGTCCCACAATTTCAAAGAGTCTACAAAGGATTCCATAACAAAAAAAACACCCCCAAAAACAGAATGGAAGGAGAGGCCTTCAGTCATATTACAATCCCTAAGCCCTGTTCATATGTGATGTGATATACAGTGCGTCCCAGAAAAAACGAAACCGAGAAGTATCGATGTTCTATCATAACTTAATCACAACTATAATTAATGAATGATACATATTTGGAAAGCTTAGAGTCTCCTCTTTCATGTGATGCTACTCATATGATGCATATTTCACGCATGAGTGATTAAAAGCAATTTGAAGGAAGGAAACCAAAAAGACATTTGGCGGGCGGTATCAGAATTTCGAAGAAAAATTCACATTTCTAGAAAGTTGAGTTTCTGCCCTTTCATATGACACCTCAATCAGGAAAAATGAGCGAGGAATGACAAAGTTCTGTTTGTTTAAAGTAGTGCTTGCATTTCCATAATTTTATTAAACGAATTCGTTTTCACTGGCTGCCTGCCGTATCAATAAACGAAATTAACAAAAGACTTAACTCCGTTTCGTTGACAATCAGCCGTAGACGAGAGTCTTCATGCACGGCTGATTGTCAACGAAACGGAGTTAAGTCTTTTGTCAAATCTGCTTTTTGCTACGGCAGGCACCCAGTGAAAACGGATTCGTTTGATAAAATTATGATAATGTAAGGGCTACTTTAAACAAACAGAACTTTGTTATTCCTTGCTCATTTTTCCTGATTGAGGTGTCATATGAAAGGGCAGAAACTCAACTTTCTAGAAATGTGAATTTTTCTTCGAAATTCAGATACCGCCCGCCAAATGTCTTTTTGGTTTCCTTCCTTCAAATTGCTTTTAATCACTCATGCGTGAAATATGCATCATCGGAGTAGCATCACATGAAAGAAGAGACTCTAAGCTTTCCAAATATGTATCATTCATTAATTATGGTTGTGATTAAGTTATGATAAAACATCGATACTTCTCGGTTTCGTTTTTTTTGGGACGCACTGTATATCTCTTTCGAAAAATGGCCGCTGTGAAATAAAGTGACACTTATGTTTAGTGTACTTCACATTTCTGTATATGGCTCACACTTTAACAAGCGCATCTGAAATTTCAGTGTACAGTGTATTGTTCTGAGATGCAACTTGGATTTAATTTGATGGGCCTACCAGAGCTCTCAGTGAGAGTCTAGTGTTTCAGCACTTTGAACAAATTTGTAAAATGTCTGTAAACACATGGCCACTATACAAAGGTGGTCTTTATATAGAGGTGGACACAAAGACAGGTTTGACTGTATATTGATGCAAAAAAAGTCATTAATTTTCATGTAAAATAAAAATTTTATGTAGGCTTGAGATGGATAGCGGCCTCATTAAAAAGAAAAAGATTTGATTTCAGCAACATATCAACAAATTTCAAATTTTAGTAACATATCAACAGAATTCCTAATTTCCACAGTTTACCTAAGTAACCGCAAGTCCAACCTTAAACCTAACCCAAAACACAATCCAACAATAACTTTCTATGTTTGATGAAATAAAGACCTCAGTATACCTGTATGTCAAATGTCAGGGTCGCCAACAAATGTGCCATGTGGGTCAGTGTATGCTCGAATGTTAATCATCCCACTTTCATAAGTCGATTTCGCTGATTGTCATCACCCCTCCTGACCTTTCTAAGTACATGTTCGTTTGACTGTGAGAATCAATATGCAATTAATGCATCTGTAATCAGTTCTTAATGTCAATTCAAGAGCTACTTCTCGTTTCCCATCCTTGGAAGAGCTCGGCCAGTGGTTGCCACGGCGACTGCTTGGAGATGCCCTTCTCATCTTCTCTCACCATCTCTTTCTCTCTCCATGTTTTTCATTCTTTGTCTCTGTCTCCCCCATCTCCCTCTCTCTCTCTGTCTGTCTCTCTCTCTCTTTCTCTCTCTCTCTCCATGTTCTTCATTCTCCATTTGTCTGTCTGTCTCTCTCTGTCTGTCTCTCTCTCTCTTCCCCCCCCCCTCTCTCTCTCTCTTTTTCTCTCTCCCCATCTCTCTCTCTCTCCCTCTCTCTCTCCCTCTCTCTCTCCCTCTCTCCATGTTTTTCATTCTCCGTCTCTCCGTCTCTCCATGTTTTTCTCTCTCTCTCTCTCTCTTTCTCTCTCCCCATCTCTCTTTCTCTCTCCCCATCTCTCTCTCCCTCTCTCTCTCCCTCTCTCCATGTTTTTCATTCTCCGTCTCTCTCCGTCTCTCTCCGTCTCTCCATGTTTTTCACTCTCTCTCTCCGTCTCTCTCCGTCTCTCCATGTTTTTAACTCTCTCTCTCTCTCTCTCCCTCCATGTTTTTCATTCTCCGTCTCTTCATACACCCATCACTCTCTCTCCCCCTCTCTCTCTCCATCTCTCTCCATCTCTCTCCCCCTCTCTCTCTCTCTCCCTCCATGTTTTTCATTCTCCATCACCTCATACACCCAGACAATGACATGTGTTTTGCGATCGCCTCCTGACAAGTTGTTTTGAAGCCGTGCGTATTCATCCCTGCTCTAACATGTATTATTGACTTCCATTCAGATGTGAAAATGAGTTTTTGCTCTGACATTTGGTGCTCGGTCGGTCCATGCTCACTCACCTAGATATACACTGTATCAAAGCTACATGTATTCAAGCATTTTTATTTTTACTCTTTCAATTGTCAGTATTTGAAAGAGAGAGAAAGGTTTGCATGTATCTACAATACATAGAGTGCTATATTTCCTGTTTAGATAGACATTATATCATCTGTTTGAAGCCATAAAGGTGTCAACTTAAATACTAGATAGAATTTATCTGCTATTTTTTTTTCTTCTATTTTATCTACAATGCAAACAAAATATGAAAACCCCTATTAATACAATCATGTGAAAAGAATACATTATATTTGTTTGATTTGAGAAATGAAATTATATATGTTGAGAATAGCTTTGTTCTGACTTTGGCAAGGCATTCATCCCCTGGTTGCTTATTTACAAGCACACATACTTTCCTAGCAGTCAGGTAAAACCAATTAATTAGTATTTCTTTATCTGTATTTCTTTGAAAAGTCTAATGAGTTCATAAATATTTCCATTATACCTAATTTGAAGTCTAATTAGTTCATACATTTTTTCATTATATTTAATTTGAAGAGGGTTGTAGCAAATCTTCATATCAATATGCCTTATAACTCTGAAGGAAAACAAGAAAAGGGGAATGCCAGTATTTGGTTGGGACGGACCCTTTTTATTCAACAAACCAACCAACAAACAAACCAGTATTTGCTGCAGATAAAGATATATTACACTACAAATAATAATATCATTGATAAGAGCAGGGATCTATGATAATATCTTTATCTGTATTTCTTTGAAATGTGACTAAGACCCCGTTCTCACTCACTTTGAAAGTGATCTTAGTTAGACCGCTCCAGACCGCTCCAGAGGAACGGGTCTTGAGGAACGGTTTGCGAGCGTTCACACTCCGAGCAGTTCTTATGGCTCAAACCGCTCCACGAGTCAAAATGGTCTTGTTGCTATGGCAGCTCAGGTAGGCGGGTCATTTTTTTCGCGCGCGGAATACAAACCGTATGTACCGTACTACATGTTTCGCACCGAAGGTCACTAGCTCACTTCCGTTCAAAGTACGCTTTCCGTTCACATTGCACGTTAGAGCGCTCTGGAGCGCTCTTAATAAGACCCGCTCCTCAAGACCACCTCGGAAGGTGGACTTCTGGAGCGGTCCAGAAGTCCGCTTCCTGGACCACTTTGAGCGTTCTCACTCACCTAAGAACCGCTCCTGAGGAGCGGGTCTTAGTTAGAGCGCTCCAGAGCGCTCCAACGAAGTGAGTGAGAACGGGGTCTAATCCCCTTCAAATTCTCATCAGCAAAGAATCAAGTCAGATAATAAATATTTTATATTTATACTTAATTTGATGATCGAGGGCTGTAGCAAATCTTTGTATAAATATGCCTTATAACTCTGAAGGAAAAGAAGGGAAGGGGAATGCCAGTATTTTGTAGGGACGGTCCCTTTCTATTCAAAATTAAATCTTGATATTTGAACAAGTAAAGTGGAAGGTATTATTGATCCATGTTGACTAATGTTCATTCATTGTTTAATCTTTTTTAGAAAAAAACCTTAATATGATTTAGCTGCCTGTTTATGACCACTTCAAAGTTTGAAATCTGGAAATTATTCATTCTTTAAATCTTATATCCCTCCTACATCTTAAAATCTATGAATATGAAATTTGTGATATAATAAATAATAATCAGATTTCAGTTTGTTTGGAAATCTAAAAATACGACAGGGATAATAATATCTGATAAGCGAGACACTAATTTGTATTAATTAAAGGTAAAGACCAGTAATGGTCATGCAATTGCATTGTGAAAGAAACGTTGTGGAATCGATCAGAAAAGGTTGATCATCTAGCATCTAGCATCTGCAAGGTTCTGGAATCATCAAAATGATAAGAAATTTGGCCCATTCTTTGTAAAGTTACAAGCACTATACACAGAAAGATGTATACGGGACTACCCTATATCTCTCACACGACCATGAGAGAAACAAATTTACCAAATATATGAATTAGTAGGCGGTTTCCCAGCAATTTTTTTATCATCATGTATTAGTCAAAACATATTCTTTCACATGATTGGTAATGAGAGCTTCCATTTCATTTTTTGAAATTGGGGCGTTACCAATGCTGGTCTTTACCTTTAAGGGCTAAATAAATTCAGATTATTATTAGTATTTTTTGACAGTCACATATTTGGTTGCTATAGAGCCCGAAAGGCACTAATTGTATATTTTTCACATAGGTTTAATGCCCTTGTGGCTCTTAGGTGATGACATCAAATACAAATGCACTCAATTCAGCTCTTCCCGTGATAGCACAGAGTAAGTTTTTGTCCCAATCTTTTCTATGCCAAATGAGCATCTCATTGTGTCTGCGAAATATACAGCCCATAAACGGCGTGCAAACAAACGAGTGGGCCGCGGAGGCACGAAAAGTCGTTTGTGGAGTATTTCAGCGTTTACCATGGCAGAATTACGAGCTCTGATTTCTGTTTGCGCAGCTACTCAGCGCGACTGGATGAGAGCTCTTTACGGCGCAGCATCGTTAACCTTTTGAGCGCTGAGGTGTTGAGTGGCCGAGGGCTAGCGCGACGAAGAGTCGGACTGATAGGGTTAATCTAGTGATGTGTAGAGTGAGCATGATTTCATTCTCTTTACCCCTCTCCTCTCTATTCCTTTGCGTTTTACGCAGAATTTATCCTCTCCTTGGCCAGCAAGTGGCTCCAGTTTGGACATTTTTCTTTTGACCAAACAGAGAGAGAAAGTCACGTCCCAACCTTTTTTTCCTCTCAAAAGAGCAAATAGTGGTTTTCAACAAAAATCTTTGAAGAAAGCATCAAATCCATTTTGTATTCCTTTAAATGCCCAGATTATAGTCTCATAACTAGGAAGATTTAGGTTTGCAGTCACCTAGAGTCTCTCAGATAGGACTTCAAACCCTAGGCTTGTCATCGTCAAGAAAATACTTGCTTTCTTAGCAATCTTGTGAGGCAAAACACAAAGTAACACATTCCAAGGGCCTGTTTTATAAATGGTTTTAATACGACCGATTCAAAACGATCGCAACTTGAAATCAATCGCAACTCTCTTTTTTAAAGAAGTAGGAATTTGTAAGTTTGTGAATGATCAGAGCACTTGCGATCAATCTGGGCCTTGTTTGATAAAACTTGTAATTAACAAATGCTCAAATTCTACCACAAAGTTGCTCTCAGTCAAACTAAAACAACAATTTTAGGAGCTTACAAAAAGTTACTATGACTAGTAATTGATAAGTTTTAAAGCAGGCGTTACTACTTCAGTCAGAAGGGATTAGACCACTCAGGAGCCAGCGAGGTCACTGTGACAGGTGGCTATCTCATTATCTCAGCTCTCATTTTAACATAAGAAAAAGAGGATCATGGGGGACCAACAGGCACCGATTGGGAAAGTTTTCTATATAGAGGGAGCAAGTAGCTACAAGTAGGACAGTGTGCCTTTAAGAAACAATTTCAGTAGCTTATATAAAGTTACTATAACTAGTAATTGATCAGTCTAATGAAATAGGGCCCTGGATCAGTCAAAACTCCTCATAAGACAGGGCCCAAACCTCTGCTGCATTTTGACGTTGCTTGCACTGCCGACATCCCCTCCCCCAAACCATGCACCACCCATGAAAACAAATGATCACTGCAATCAAGGCGCTCGTCTCAAGTTACAGATGAAGCTGCTTTTATTGTCGCTTCAGGAGCACTAAACATACTAGCAGCCTCCTACAAATTGCCATCAAATTATGATGCCGGGTTCTAACCCGCACTACTTAAGGGTGCGTTCAAGCGATTTTTTGAAGCTAGGATCACAAACATGAATCACAAATCAAAACGCCGTTAAAAAACACGGTTACTTGGGGAGAGCGTTCATGCGATTTTTCATCAACGCTGATTCTGCTCGTCACACTGTCCAGTTTGACCAG
>JAVYIG010011372.1:0-61374 GCA_035222895.1 Strongylocentrotus droebachiensis
AATCAGTTATAAAGATCGCACAAAACTTCCACAAATTCAGTCATCAGTATACCATGTTCATGTTCATCCCAGCAAAGACTGTTATGACAAGAAAACTTTACGAAAAAATCACGATGCTTTTTCCCATCATTAATACTATATTACGAAAGCTTAACAATTTGACCCTGCATTTTTAGGGAGAAGTTGAAAATGTAAAAGGTTTCCGGATGACGGACGTTGACGGCAGCAATAGCTAACTTTGAGGTCCATGCTCCGGCTCTATATTGAGCTAAAAAAAAAATGATTATGGTAGTGTTTGAGTCAAAAATAGGGCAAGAAGGGAGCAACAGAAGTGAAGCCTTAGCGTACAAGCCGGGGGAGGGAGTAGCCCCCCCCCCCACACCTCCACTCGTTAATAATAAGTATAAAAAAGTCACAAAAAAATAATATAAAGCAGCGCTGAAATAATGACAGCCGAGAATCCCTTGTCATCCTTTTTCGACAAGCCTAATATACAACCATTATCAATATTCAACCTAATTTTTTATAACAAGCTTTTGTTTTGACATTTTTACCTCTGACATTTTTCCCTCTCTGACATTTTTCCTTTTACATTTTTAGCTAAATCCCGTAATTCTTAAAATTGCACCCTCAAGAGAAACGAGGTCATATATATGACATTATTATTAATTTATTATTATCATTATTATTATTACTATCATTATCATTAAAATCATTATTACAATTGTTATTATCATAATTATCGTTAGTAGTATTATCATCATCATTATAATTATAATAATTTTTGTTATCAATATTTTCATAATTTGAAAGAAATCGCGGATCAGTTGCCGAGGCTTCTTTGGAAATGTTTTATGTTTTTTACACAAGAAATTTCGTTTCTTTGAATGAAAATGAAGCACCAAAAAAAATTACTGGTTGGTCCCTTTGCTCCTATTTTTCAAAGTATAGTTATTTAAACTTTGTTTACCAACTTGGTTCAGCTATAATTATCATGTCGCGAAAAAAGCAAGGAAATTGGTTTGTAATTTTAAGCTGAAAGCCAGCTGACGGGAGAGGGGGAGGGGGGGGGGCGCAATTTGAGCTTTCTGGGGGTAGGAGTTGACATTTTCAGACTGGTAATCTAAACCCCCCACCCCTGGTCGCGTCATTTTTTTCTTCGGCACAGATTGGGGCTTTTTTTAAAAAGAGGTCTTGATTTAACCCGAACCCTAACCCTATCCCTAACCCTAAACTTTCCCATAGGCTCAACACGCACCTAACCCGAATCTGTGCCGCAGGAAAAAAATAACGCCCCTGGTCATTATTCCAACGTTGTCTAACTTTTGCCCCGACATTGATTAATAAGACACCACATATTTGAATACCGATGCTTGGCATACTTTTGAGGTGTCTAACCCCCTGGTGTCTAACCCCGAGTTATAGGCTTGTGCATGAACCTGCATGCTACGTAGCTGGGCATAACATTTCTTTAAAATAAATAACATGATGAATTAGACAAGACATGATATTCGGCCATAGGGATTGATTTAGTATAGGAGGCCATATATCCAGGAATTTCTTACCGGGGGGGGGGCACAAAATGGCATAATCGGGCCGAAAATTTCGCAACGACTCAGCCGGCCGCTGAATAAGCGGGGGAGGGGGGGGGGGGGGGGGGGGGGTAAGAGGACATATATATATTTTTTGTTGGTCCCTAAAAAATCGCAACGACTCAGTCAGCCGCTGAATAAGCGGGGGGGGGGGGGGGGAGGGTGGGCACTAATTTTTTTTTTTGGGGGGGGGGGGCAGGGGGGGGTGGCAGGGGGAGGGTGGAAGTATTCTTTTCAAGAGGGCAAACAAAAGGTATTCATGAAGCACATCTAGGACTTTTGGCAGTTATTATTCTAAGATGGTCAAAGTGGATCTTCTCCAAAGTGTAAAAGATCTGTGGATATTTGGGGTCATTTTTACCATGTGCTATCTGTAAACTCCCTTATTGTCATCGGATTTCATAAGAAATGGAATGAACTCCCTAATTAAGGAGTGGCTTGATGTAGGGCGGTGAATCAAAAGCGGCTATTCGGGTAAATTCTCAAACAAAGGAAGAGAAAACAAACAAAACATGCAAGCTAGCTCCACCTCGTCAATAATAAACATATATATATATATATATATATATATATATATAATATATATATATAAGAATATTCAATCAGCTAAATACAGGGATATAAATATTATAAGTACCTATAGGATACAACACAAAAACATCCATAACTGACGTGCCAATACATATAACAGAATTAACAATCCTTTCTTTCTAGTCACTTATCAAATTGGCAAAAATGATCAATCGACTATCTTCAAATTCGAGAGAAAGTAAGCAAATGATTACAACACAAGTTTATGATAAACAAAAGTTAATACATCCCTGAAATTTTCATTTAGATTTAAATCAAACAAATAAATAATTTTATATTTATTTATAATTTTCAAATTTATTTGAATATCAAGATATCTAAGAAAAAAAAAAACTTAAGTCCGTAAAATGTTCTCATACTCCTACATGAAAAGGTCAATACGCATGCTACGTATGGCGCCAATAGCGCATCAGTGTAATCTATTACGAACAGTATGGCTTGAAGTTGTAAGTATAAATCGACAATATTGTTTTTTCCGTATTTGCTTGAATTTCTTCATTATATCCATTTATTTTAAGTGTCGTTAAACTAGTACATTAGGTATGTTATTAGCTGTCGAAAAGAAACAAATTTTATTTCTAGAATTCTTTAAAAATGAATTAGCTGGAGTTGCAAGACCGTTGTCGTTGACGAGAAAAATACCAGAGGTCATGACACTGCACTGTAAACTTGAATGCTGTGTGTACGTGTGTGTGTATGAATGAATGTGATATTCATGTACACTTGTAATGCAGGTGAGTGCCTGAGCTGTGTGTGTTGTGCATAAACCCTAGTCGTGCAATAACATTCATGATGTAGCTGATAAGTGATAGACAACAAGGAGTATAAGGAACTGTATTTAAGATCAGGCTGCTTCTTGAGGTGAGGTTGAGTTGCTAGTTAATCATAAATCCATGATAATGTCGTTGATTTTGTGAATTTTTTAGCAATTGTGAATTGAAAAGAAAAATCAAATTCACAAACAAACAAACAAATCAAAAATATTTTCACTATTATCTAGCCTTAGATCTGATTAACTACATACAGACCCGGTAATAATATGAAATATGTTATTGATATCACCTAGCGTTAGTTGGCGATTAAGAACACAATTTAGGTTTTGTTTTCCTCCCTCTGCAGAGGGAGGTAAACAAAACCTTCTTCTTCTGGTTCTCCCTCCGCGTTTGTCGGAGATCAGCAACAAGATGTTGCAAGTAGATTTATTGAGAGGAAAGAGATGAGATACAGTTTACGTGAATCCAGAGACGCCAAGGTAAAAGATCGGCAATGCGTGACATTTTCATGACTCGGCACGTGCGAGGGTATAACACACGTATAGGTATGGAGTTTTTTTTAAATCTAGCGCGCGCACCGTGCGTGAGAGCCGTTTTCAGACCCTCGAAATGCGTGATGTCATGCCTAATGCGTGACACTTGGTAGCTCTGTGAATCTTGTAGATAAAAATGAGTGTTGCAGTAATTCAGTTCATCACATATTTGAAAAGGGAGTTGGGTAACAGTGTGGCTTTTGTGAATGCCCTCGCCCTTGGTTGTGTTGTAGAGGGGGAAGATCTCTTCTGGCAGGTGTATAGTCCTCGCCTTGTTTAATGGAAGTTTTGTCCGTGCGTCTCCAGCTGTGTACATGACGCCACAAAGTGAACTGTGTCTTCCTCTTTATGGCAAAGCTGGCAGGTAGCTATTGTGGCCTTTTTGATGGTTACTAATCTTGTCTGAACAAGATATGTTTGGCACAAGAGTTGTACCCTGATGACCAACCACACCTTGTCGGAGGAATTTTGAGCTGCTGTAGCGAGCATACAAGCGGGTGGGGTTTGGGATCTTCATATTTTTCCAAAGTGAAAGTGTCGTTTTCACTTGGGTTACTTGGTTGGGTAATCCCTTTGGCAGCTCACTCAGGAAGCTATACTGGGATGGTAGGTGAGGCGAGTAACTACAAGGAGTGTCATGAATTGCAGGAATGGTGTGTGGACAAAGCACTCGTTAATTTACAGTAAAATATGCTAAGTCCAGTGCAAGTAAAAACCAAGCTAATAAGCTTAAATGATGTGGGAACCAACAGAGGGGGCTGCATCATTCTGATGGAGGGTAGAGCAGCCTCCTTGAAGTTGGTTATTCCTGTTGCATTAACTGCTGAGCCTGGCAGATGATTCCAGATCCTTATTGCTCTTGGGTAGTATGAGAACTTGAAGGAGTCAATAGTTGCAACAGGAATTACATACTTCAGGTTGTGGTTGTGTCTTCCGAAGGAGCTTCTCAAGCTTCTCAAGGTCCACTTGTGCACTCAAAGGTATGAGTTCCGTTAGGAGGTATACAGATTCGTCAGTTGCTGATTTTGGGAGGCCAAGAATCTGTTTGAAAAGTTGCTGCTGTGCCTGGTTGAGTCTGTTAGACATCCCCTTGGTGAGGTTTGTGACAGCTGCTCCATACAGCATGCGAGGAACGCAGTATACCGTCCATAGAGCAGTACTATGCTGTGGAAGTAGTCCTCCAGTGTATGCCCCAGCTCCAGTAAGTGCATAGAATGTTTTCAGTCCTTTTGATGTCCACTGTTGGGTCTCTCCTTATGCTAGATTTTGTGATGCATTGGGGCAGTCTGCTCTGGGTCCTCTCCAAGATGCCAAGTAGGTTGTTGGGCAGCATGTCTGCCTTTGTTGAATACGATGATACAGCTTTTAGATGGATTAATACTGTATCTCCATTCTTTTGTATAGCTGTCGGTTGCATCTAGCATACATTGCAGTTCGCTATGAGATGAGCTGATGAGAGCTACATCGTCTGCTAGTACGAGAAGACCAGTGTAACGATCTAGCAGGTTGCATCCCAGTTTCTTGCTTCGCAGGAGTTTGATGAGACCATCAATGAATGTATTATAAAGGAGTGGGGACAAAACTCCACCTTGCTTAACTCCTTGGTGAAAAGGCGCAAATTGCCTATTTCAATGGTGGTACTTTCCATAGCTTCAACATGCATGTCTAGCCTTAAAGTCATAGAAAGCCATTTAATTTGAGCATTTGTATGTATGTACATGTATGTAATAAGGATTCTTGCTGAATATTCTTAACATCCTAAGGCTTTTCATTGTTAAAAGCATTGTTTTCAGAGTATTTTCTAATACTGGTATTTCCTGCCCTGGTATTTACCAGTAGATTTGCAGGATCAAATCACAATTACTTCTGTTTGGTGGTTATTTCTAGGAAAGCTAAATCGGTAATGAGCCTTGTGTTTCTCATCTTTATGCCTGCATGTTATTTTAAGATTCATTAAAGGAAGGTTAGGGGCAAGACCAAATGACACTATAAGTATAACAAAATCATTTTGTTCCACCTAACCATATCCATGCTGTGGGCCACTCAATGCCGACTCATCACAAAAGGGGCATTCAGATTTCTTGCGCTGCATGAACAGACCTACATGTACCTTGACTTGTACTTGTCATGCTTGTTAAGACTTTCTACGAAAAATTCTCATATTTTTGGACTTTTAGCTCATTTCTGCCAACCCTCTTTCTTAGCACTGGGCACAAGCGCCCACAGGCTTTCATTATTTTGCACTGATATGTCTTGTGTGTGCAATGGGGTGATTTACTGATTTGTGTGTGTTACATGTAGATGTCTTGGCGACTTTGAATTTTGAATTTAATTTTTTTTTATTTTATAATTTTTTATCTAAAAAATAAAAAATAGATGATATCTTTAAGTGGAGAATGATTTGTGGCAAAAAATTTGCACTTAGTAGAAGGATAAAAATAAAATTCATGCTATTTTGCAACCTGCACAAGCCAATTTTTATATCAAATTGAACGCAAAATTTGTGCAGTTGTCTTACATGTAGATATTTGTGCACTGGATGGGAGAAAATAAATTCAGGCTCTGATGGTCAAAGTTGGAGCCCTGTTTACAATCTCAAATGACCATGGGCCTAAATATTAATCTAAAGATTGACCAGCCTCTCTTCTGTTGGAAAATGTCGACATGCCATTCAGATCTTAATCCAGCTTCAAAAAGTTGACAATGAAAATAATAGTGGGTTCTTGTATAGTGCTCATGTCTGTCAGACTTGACACTCCTGGCGCTCCTGATTATTACTCTGGCTTTAGCACGGCTGCCATTACGGCGCTCTAGCATTCCAAGGAATTAATTCCTGCAGGTACCCATTTACATCACCTGGGTTGAGTGTGGCAAATGTAGATCAATGTCTTGCCAAAGGACATTAGTGCCAAGACTCAAACCGCGGACCTTGTGATCCACAGTCCAGTGACGTATCCATTCAACCATGACACCAGAAATCTTATAAATTTTGTGTATTTAGTATTGTGTATTATAGTTTAAAATAGACTGATTGCTATTAGTAAATTTTCACTCATTTTGAACCACTCACAGGGTCTGACTAATCGCTGTTTGGTGAGCTAAGAAAAAGGAAAATATAAGAACTGCTTGCTGAGGAGGAAGACGAAAGACTAGCACCATGTTTGGCTCCAGCAGCCATGGTAGCTCCAATCAGCCTGCGGAGGTAAGTTCTCTTACAATCTTGGTTTACTCTTACTGACGCCTGTTTAACCTGACTCTGGGACTGAAATCACAATTAAAGGAATAGTTGAGTTCTTGTTTAAGACCGCAAATGCCTTCAAAGTGCACGGTTAATGAATGCTCTTATTATTTATTATAACCGACACGAAAAAGCCAACATAAAGCCAGCATCGTCATTAGCTGGAATAAAACGTACTAGGCGCTATCTCGTTTTTTCAACAGCTGGTTCAAATTATAGAAAATTATCGAACATTCGCGCGCCATAGTGGTTAATATAGATAATAATAAGAATAATATAATAATAATAATATTATTCAGCATATTTTGCTAGCAGTGTCACCCCCGGTCCCGTTTCCACACTGCATGCATGCATGCACCTGACGCAGTGCAGCATGCAATGCTATAAGTGGCGATGCATAGCGCTGTGTTGTGAATGTGTGTGGGTACCATGCCACCGCGCCTCGAGTACATTGTATACCATTCACCGCGGCAGCTTGGTCAAGTGATCGCTAGTCATGACATCGACAATGGCGTTGACTTCAAGTTGTAGTGCTTAATCTGCCAGGAAAAGGCAACATTTTCGTCCAGAATAAATACTAGCAAATGGCCATGTATTCTTTGATCGAAGAGGAACAAATTCAGTGTGAGATACCAAGTGTGTTCATCTGACTTAAGCATAGCCCACGGGGGAGTGAATGACATCCAGGCCCATCTCAACAGGAAAAAGCATAACAACATAGCAGAAAGTTAATGAATACCTTATTTTTGCTTGAAATTCCTTTTCTTTTGCCATCATGGTTCCTTACTTTGGTTGCACAAAGTTGGCAGGTCTGATGTTTAAGAATGTATTTAGATCTGTATAAACTCTGAACTGGTATGGATTAAACACCACACTCCTTCTCTTTATTTGTACTACGCAGGTATTCCGTAAGGATCTGATTAGCGCCATGAAGCTGCCCGACTCTTATCAGCTTCAGCCTGATGAATACATGATTATGACGGATAATTGGAAACCAGAATGGGAGAAAGGAGTCCAGGTTCCAGTCAATCCTCAATCTATTCCCATGGCTGATATCAAAGAGATCAGAAAACCAGACGATATCGACTTTAAATTGTAAGCTCCTACGTTCTGTCAAATTATGCTGTGATTTATTATACTTTTACAAATATACAAATGCAATTCTTAGGATTTACATGTATATTGAAATGAACATTGAATTCTCCCTTTATGAACTTTAACCATCTTTCTGAAAACTTGCAGGATTTTATTTTCTTCTATCAAAATGAACAAACATTTCCACCTTTTCATACGATAAGCCAGTTTGTAGATAATATGCGCGTGGGCAGATAAAGGTCATTTGTACCACAATTTTAAATCCATTGAGTCAAATACTGGATATGTGCTCATGAAAGTTATGTAATCATTGCTCAGTAACTCACCAATGGCACATTCTCCGATACATAGGTGGAACCGTCGAAGCATCCATCTTTGGAGGGCAAACAATAGGTATTCACAAAGTAGGGACACTGATTTTCCGCGATCACAGAAAACAGACGGAATTCACGTATATGACCATTTGAAACGGAAAATGCAATTCGAACAGAAAGTCACGGAAAACTCCTTTTACCTCAAAACTTTTCATTTTTCAAGAAAAAATCGTAAAACTTACACTATTTTTGTGACGTTGGTAAATTTGAAGTTGGTAAATCTAAACATTTGATAATTTTTTGTAGGTCTAGCCTAGACCCTTGGGGTCTATATTTTCACTAGTATTTTGCATCAAGTTTATCTGTTCGTATGTTTTTGAGTGGTTATCAGTGGCTTGTCAAAGGTGGCGGCTTTAATAGAACATTTGTACCCTATAAGTTCATGTTTTAATGAAAATCTTATGTAAACAGAATTTTAGTTTTTTCATGTGTACAAAGTCTATGGCAAAACGGAATTTCTGTTTTTCAGCCCATCTGAAACGGAATTCCAGATTTTTTTAAACGGAAAATCAGTGTCCCTAACAAAGCACCTCTATCATAGCAGTTAGTATTCTATAATGCATGAAGTGGGACGTCTCCATGTGTAAAAGATCTGTGGATATTTGGGGTCATTTGTACCGAAGCCAGCTACAAACTAGTCTGTTCACAAAGACTAAGATCAACTTTAAGTTGGACTTTAACTATGGCAGGCCGTTCATACATTTTCTCTCACCATTACGATCTTTAGATAATGTTTTTTCCTTCAATAAAAAATTATCAAAATAATCTAAATTCTGTAGATTTGTGACCACGATTTGTACGTCTCTTGAGAGACCAATTCCAGTAAATGGTGAGAGCAAACAGTGGCATGAATGGCCTACCATAATTAAGTCCAACTTAAGTCAATCTTTGTTGTTGTGAAACGCCCCCAGGTCTTTTCACAACCTAACATACTGATTTATCTTTGTATTTGTCATTCCTCTCCTCCAGAACTAAGAAGTATATTAAAGGATACGATACAGAGGATGAGAAGGAAGACGATGCCGATGGTCCTGAGAAGAAAGATGCTATGTGCCAGTATGATTTAGATGAAGCGGATGTCCATTGGCTTGGTCAAATCAACCTGACCAGAGAAGAAATGGGTCAGTAAACAATCTCATATGTTCATCAATCTAGCATTGTTGAGAAAATGAAAAGACATGTACATCTTAAAGCCTGCCTGCACTAGTTTGGCCAGGAGGAATTAGACCTGTATGGTCACTGACAGGTCGTTATCTTATGAAATCAGCTCTCAATTAACATAAGAAAAAGGGGACCATGGGGACCAACAGTCAAAGCTTAGGCCTTGTTTGCTATATAGAAGGCGCAAGTACCTACAAGTAGTGCAGTCCCACTTCAAATGATTTGTAGACTCTCACTGAGAAAATGCCCAGAAATAGACATGTTCTGTTGTTGATGTAATTTATTTTAAATTAATATTTGTTTGAATTATAGGGACAAGAGAATTGACAGCAAAAATTGGAAGACAACTCAAATAGAGGGTGGGGGGCGGCGGGGGTCTCTGGTGGAATGCTAAAATATTGCTTGTTGAAGAACCTGGAGATTATTATTTCCCTTACAATCTATCATGTAATGAGGCTCTTACCTTCATCTCACACAAATTCTGCTATCTTGTTTTCTTTGATAAGACAGACAGATATGACAATAGTATCTTCCAGGTTTATTGAAGTCAATAGTGAATTTATTGTTAAATTCTTTGAATTAATATAAAATGATTTATTTAATTTTCTATTTCAGGTGATGAAGCTGTTGATGAATTGACAATGGAGAGAATAATTGAAGAATGTGACATACAGGTTAGTTCATAAAATGGATTAATTCATTAATAAAAGATCCCTATTAATCCTTTTCCAGGCCTTAAATTTCAATATTTTTAGGGCAAGGCCACTTTTCTGTAGGGCACATTCCTATATTACAGCACAAATAGGAAGAATTGGAAAGGGCACAACAAATCTCCAAGGCCAATGAGAGGGGCATTGAGGCCACTCAAAGGGGCATCCACGGCCATGGCCTTGGTGGCCTTGGATTAATTTAAGCCCTACTTTTCATGCTGTAAAACTTTCTTATAAATCAAATTAGGCATTATTTACTTTGTGAAGCACATAGAGAAACTTCTGTTTATTGTGCGCTCAATAAATCTATCTATATTATTATAATTATTATTATCTTGTATGATCTGATTTTAAAATATTACCATTCGTATCTTCTTGCATGGTATCAACATTTGTAGCTAGAAATTATTAGCCATCTATGTTTCGAATTAAAAATTCTGTCTTAATATTTATGTTCAGAGACAATATCTGTATTTTATCAAGTGACAGGAAAATGTACTATATTTCAAAGAGGAATCTGTATGGTACAAGATAAACGTTGAGTTATTTGAAATAATTGATGTTTTTTGTTTTCTTTTCTTTCTTTGTGACAGTGCAACAATAACATGGAACATGCCATGCAGACAGAGGAAGGTCTTGGGATAGAATACGATGAAGACGTCATATGTGATGTTTGTAGAGCTGTAAGTACACATCTAAACATGTATATAAAGACCATATAAAGAATACGATGAAGACGTCATATGTGATGTTTGTAGAGCTGTAAGTAAACATCTAAACCTGTATATAAAGACCATTTTAAGAATACGATGAAGACGTCATATGTGATGTTTGTAGAGCTGTAAGTACACATCTAAACCTGTATATAAAGACCATATAAAGAATACGATGAAGACGTCATGTGATGTTTGTAGAGCTGTAAGTACACATCTAAACCTGTCTATAAAGACCATATAAAGAATATGATGAAGACGTCATATGTGATGTGTGTAAAGCTGTAAGTACACATCTAAACCTGTATATAAAGACCATATAAAAAATACGATGAAGACTTCATATGTGATGTTTGTAGAGCTGTAAGTACACATCTAAACCTGAATATAAAGACCATATAAAGAATACGATGAAGACGTCATATGTGATGTTTGTAGAGCTGTAAGTACACATCTAAACCTGTATATAAAGACCACCCAAGGGAGGCTGGAATAGGGGCCTTTATAGGCAGGTGGACTTTATATACCTTGGTTCCTTGCATTCACATGTCTATGTAAATTACAATGCAAGGGAGATAAAAAAATTGTCTTTATGGACAGGTGGTTGTTAAAACAGGTTTGACATTTTTATTAATGTCTAACAATATTTGAGAACACAAGATGACTTTTAAATCAATTGTAGATCTAAATACAAATCTGTATGCTTCATGGTTGTGTAATAAATAATATTAATTATTTATGGACAGGTGGTTGTTAAAACAGGTTTGACATTTTTATTAATGTCTAACAATATTTGAGAACACAAGACGACTTTTAAATCAATTGTAGATCTAAATACAAATCTGTATGCTTCATGGTTGTGTAATAAATAATATTAAAAAAAAAATTCTACTCATGTTAGTGATCATTTAATTAGCAATTTATGTTACCATGGAGGAATTCAAAATATATGTTTAAAAACCAACAAAGGTGGCTCAATAAGCGGTTTTTATGCTGTTATACAACAGATATCTTTTAAAATTCATGTCGTGTTCTTTTCTCATTTAATGATTTTTTAAATAATTTCTATGTATATTTGCAATTATCATTTCTTTCCTTATTTGATGTGTAACATTTCAATTTTATATCTGGTCACAAGATTGCCACATGGCAACTTCTCCACCCCCTTAAAAATGAAAAAGATGACAAAGAAAATGATATGATGTGTTAACAAAGTAAATATAATTATATACTCATGTAATCTCATTTCTTTTCTCATCTTTCCCCTTTCTCATTATAGCCTGATAGTGAAGAAGGCAATGAAATGGTTTTCTGTGACAAGTGTGACATTTGTGTACATCAGGTAGGCTGGATTTCTCTGGAATGGCTCGAACAAGACCATTTTTGTACTTGATATATATATATATAATTGATTGTGTTTCTGTAGCAAGTGTCAGTTGTCTCTCATCTGTCTCTTTGTTTTCTTACTTTCCTCATTGTATAATATGATATTGTGATCAATAGCAATAAAAAGTACAAACTGATGATATTCATAGACATTGAGATGAACCAACAGGTAACATCATCATCTGTCTTTGAGGTGTTTGACTTGTCACAAATCTTATAACCAGGGGGGTGTTTCACAAAACTTGTCATCAGTGACAAATGACAGTGTTTGTTATAAGCTACTGAAATCCTTGCTCCTGATTGGTTATCAGCAGATTTGGCACTAATTTTTGTCATTTGTCATTGAAAAAAGGCTTTGTGAAATGGGCCCCTCTTCTATTTGGAACAAAATATTTTCAGATTAAAACTTCTCATATAAAATGGCTACTTTAATACTTCTCCAACAGTGATCAAGAATGCTGAATTTGAATTTCCTCAATTCAATTTTAAAAACATGAATAAAGCATGACGAAATATATGTAAAAACAATAACATGGTACAGTCAAACCTGCTATAGCGAACAACCAAGGGAAACACAAAAAATGGTCTTTGCCGACAGGTTCCTTTAGTACATGTTTCAATGAGAAACCATTTTCAAGGGAAACACCAAATGTGGTCTTTGTAGACCGGTGGTCAATAAAGCAGGTTTGAATGTACAAGCAAATAAACAAAGAAGAAGTAATTAATTTAAATGTGGTGGGATCATATTTTGTTTTGTATAACTTGTAAACATCTATACAATAGTCAACTGTGTGACGTAACTGCCGTTTGATTTTATCTCTCCAGGCATGTTATGGCATAGTGAATGTACCTGAAGGAAGTTGGATGTGTAGAACATGTGCTTTAGGGATACAACCTCTATGTATACTCTGTGGCATCAAGGGAGGTGCTATGAAAAGTACAAGGTAAGTCGGTTATGTCAATCGGTTTTCTTACTGTGTTGGACAGAAGTTGTTCAAAGATATGTATTATTTAATAACCATTTTCTCCTCAAAAGACAAACTTTGAGAAATCATATATGATTTTTGCAGTTGCTTCGACTTGTTTCTAGTGATTTCTTTTGATGCAAAGGAATGTAAAAGTGCTCGTATTTTAAGTTATTTTCACATTTGTAGTAGGTTTGCTCAGAAAAAAATAATGATTAAAGGGATTGGGTATCTTTGTCTTAGATTCCAAACAAAATCCTGGATTTAGCTCATGCTTCAATCATAATTATAAACCTTTAGGTCAGTCAGGAATCCCATGGAGATTACAAGCTGATCGCCTGTCTGATTATCAAGATATTTATGATTGGAATTCGAAATGTCAAAAACAGTTTTTTTTCCAGCGGTTTTCATAACACTACATGTATTCTATTGGTGAAAATGAGTATGGTAAAACCGGTCACTGAAATATTTTTACTTTTTATGCCTCCGTTACGAAGTAGCCAGAGGCATTATGTTTTCGGGTTGTCCGTCCGTCCGTACGTCCCGTTCTCGTGATCGCGTTATCTGAAGAACCAATTGATGGATTCCTGCCAAACTTTGGTCATGTATGTATCTTGCAGAGCCGATGAACTGATTAGATTTTGGGGTCTCGAGGTCAAAGGTCACAGGGCTCATTATGTATGCAAAAACAGCTCGTGATCGCGTTATCTGAAGAACCGATTGATGGATTCCTGCCAAACTTTGGTCATGTATGTATCTTGCAGAGCCGATGAACTGATTAGATTTTGGGGTCACAAGGTCACAGGGCTCATTATGTATGCAAAAACAGCTCGTGATCGCGTTATCTGAAGAACCGATTGATGGATTCCTGCCAAACTTTGGTCATGTATTTATCTTGCAGAGCCAATGAACTGATTAGAGTTTGGGGTCACGAGGTCAAAGGTCACAGGGCTCATTATGTATGCAAAAACAGCTCGTGATCACGTTATCTGAAGAACCGATTGATGGATTCCTGCCAAACTTTGGTCATGTATGTATCTTGCAGAGCCGATGAACTGATTAGATTTTGGGGTCACAAGGTCACAGGGCTCATTATGTATGCAAAAACAGCTCGTGATCGCGTTATCTGAAGAACCGATTGATGGATTCCTGCCAAACTTTAGTCATGTATTTATCTTGCAGAGCCAATGAACTGATTAGAGTTTGGGGTCACAAGGTCAAAGGTCACAGGGCTCATTATGTATGCAAAAATGGCTTGTGATCGCATTATCATTAGAACAGATTGATGGATTCCTGCCAAACTTAAATCATGTATGTATCTTGCAGAGCCAATGAACTGAGTAGATTCTTTGGTCATGAGGTCAAAGGTCATGGGCTCATTATGTATGCAAAAATAGCTTGTGAACGCATTCTCATTAGAACTGACAGATGGATTACTATTTAACTCAGGACATCTTGCAGAGTCAATGTACTGAGTATATTTTAGGGTCATGAGGTCAAAGTTCAAAGGGTCATATATGTATATGAGAAATTGCTTGTAATCACGATATTCTGAGAACCTGTTAATGGATTACAAATGAACTTGAATTTGAAAAATTTCTTCTATTTTGGTTTGTAAAATTGCTCTATGACGAAGGCATCATTTTCGACTGCGCGCAGTCGAATTCCATCTAGTTTAAGTCACTTCAAGATCATTTTGAAGTGCAATTTTTTAGGGCTTCAATATTTAAGTAATATTGACTGCGTTCTGGGCAATACGACATATATCGCCCGAACCGAAGGTGAGGGTGATATATGACAAGTCGTATTGCCCTGAATTAGGCAGTCAATATTACTATTATTAACCACATCAGACATCTAGAGCAAATAAGAAACTCTTACTATCTTATACTCTTAAATTATGTAGGCTACACAGGGTTTCCTAGCATTAGAAGTTGCAAAAACATTGTCAAACCAGCACTGTTCATCCAGTGTTTGACAGATTTTCGATACACTGCAAACAGTTTGCCTAGGGTGTGATTGTTACGTCACAATGAGAGTTCGCGCAAAGTGCGCATTTTCTTATACACGATGCGCGATGTAAATTACAAGAGCTGATGCGCGATGTAAATTACAACTGGCACTATATTATTGCTCACTAGTTTAACACGCATTTTGCCATTGACTTTTCAGAGCGGGCTAAAATATTTGTCCATTGACTTACTGTATAACCTATATCGCCCGCAAAATTACACACAAATCCCATTGACTGTTCTGAGCGGGCTAAAATATTTGTCCATTGGTTTACTGTATAACCCATATTGCCCGCCAAATTACACACAAAATCCCATTGACTTTTCTGAGCGGACTAACTTATTGTAATTTTGTTGGCTTATCCATCAAACCTTGAGGGCAATAACATTTAAAAATTGACCTGCTCAGATGTCTGATACGGTTAATAATACACCATATCACAGATGCTAATAACACGTAGGGCCATGCATCTCTGATTTGTAAAACTGGAAACATTGTTAAACAATGCCTTTAAACACTTTTCACATTTATACAGAAGAAGAGAAGTGATGAATAACAATTGTAGTATGTTGCTTTCCCCATCATATGGATGTAATGGTAATATTCATTTGATTGTTTTCCAATCAGGAGTGGTACCAAGTGGTCTCATGTAAGCTGTGCTTTATGGGTTCCAGAGGTCAGCATCGGATGTGTAGAGAGGATGGAACCCATCACGAAAATATCTCAAATTCCTGTAAGTATCGCCTTTCAAGATAGTTTGCACTCTTACAGACTAATTCCATGGCCCTGTAACACAAAGGTTTGCTATCATTTTCAAAACGACATTAGCCAATTAAGATCATTGTTGCATGCACATATCATTCAAAAGGCTGACCATTAGCCAATCAGAATCGTCATTTTAAATCTGCCAGTGATTCACAAACCTTTTGGTTTCGGGGCCCTGATAAAGAAAGAGATGATTAATTCTACAAAATAAAAGACTAGTATTTAAAGAGAAGGTTGAGTTCTGGGAAGAGGTGAAAAATAATTTGTGAGCGTTATCATTGTTATTACGCAAGTGTGGAAGAACATCAGATAAAACATATTCCCTGAAAAGCATGGCTCTTCAAATGCCTTCATATTCTATGCCACGTGTTCGTGTATTCCCATATACATCTTTCTGTGTACAGTGTTTGTAACTTTACCAAGACTTGGCCAAATTTCTTATCATTTTGATGATTCCAGAACCTTGCAATACACACAAATACTTATATGCTAGATGATCAACCTTTTCTGGTCGATTTCCACACCGTTTATTTCACAATGCAATCGCGTTACCGGAACTCAACTTCATCTTTTACTCTGATCAGTGTGAATTGAAAAGCTTTGGTATGTCTCTGTTCAAAGCTATTCTTCAATCTGTGATATGTAATTGAGCAGTGGAGTAAGCGGGGAAACTTAGAACTAGAGGAGGAAGGTTTTGAAGTGATATAATATGTAGATGTAAATCAAAATGTGTAATTTCATAATGGGAAAGAAAAAGCTTGTGTTAGCTCAGAAGGCTTACAACTTTCTGCTGCTCCAAATGATTGTCTAGATTTTAATTTGATGATTACAATTTTGATTGCTCAAGCTTTTTTCCAGTAATTTGTAATCACAAATCCTTCACTCTCTCAATGATTATCAGCACTTTCTTATATGAATATTTTTATTTTTGAGAACTGAGTTGATGATTGCACTCTCTTTATCTTTGTAGGCAAGTCGATGGGCCCTTATATGTGTCCAATGCAGAGAAAGGACAGGTGCTTGTATACAATGTTCGGTAAGTGAGATTGAGTCAACAATACTTTTACCCATGCAAGTAGTGTTGAGAAAATCCTTAGATTCACATGTGTATATTTCGATATATAACACAGTACCATCAGAGATTTTGAAGAAAAAACAAACAATAATGAGACAATGATGACAAAATAAACATTCCTTTTCTAATCATTTTATATATTCAGATACTGAATAGAAATAAAGATGCAGATTGTTTAGACTTTTTTCTTCTTTTTTCTTTTCACTGTAAAATATTTAATGCTAGGTTTACACTATGTTCTCGGCAGCCTCGACGGCCCCTTTTGCCCGAACTGTATTCAATTTTTGTTAGGTCTTGCCAATTTTATTTTATTACGTACTGTCACGTTTTGTGGGGTTCACCCCGTTTAACTACGTAAATTCATATTTGTCCATGGTGGCCGCCGGGAACATAATGTAAACCTAGCATAAAATGTTAAAAGATACAGTTTATAAACAGATACAATTTATAATTTAAAATGAAATGGCAGCTGGAGAGTGATCAAAAAGTGGGGGCCTTATTTGTAAAAAAGAGAATAGTATGTAAGACAGAAGACAATAGGAGAGTAATGGAGGAGGAAGGCATGTACAGCCAAACCTGTCTATAGCGACAATTAAGGGAAACACAAAAAGTGGTCTTTGTAGACAGGTTCCTTTAGTACATGTTTCAATGAGAAACCATTTTCAAGGGAAACACAAAATGTGGTCTTTGTAGACAGGTTCCTTTAGTACATGTTTCAATGAGAAACCATTTTCAAGGGAAACAAAAAAGTGGTCTTTGTAGTCAGGTTCCTTTAGTACATGTTTCAATGAGAAACCATTTTCAAGGTAAACAAAAAAAGTGGTCTTTGTAAACAGGTCCCTTTAGTAATGTACATGTTTCAATGAGACACCATTTTCAAGGGAAACACAAAATGTGGTCTTTGTAGACAGGTGGTTACTAAATCAGGTTTGACTGTAGTATGCAAGACAGGAGGAAGGCATGTTTATGTGATATGGGGATGAGATGCAAGCCAGAAACCTAGACTTTATCTCTATCATGTTTGTTGTCTCTGTGAAGGTGAAGACGTGTAAGATAGCGTATCATGTGACCTGCGGCTTTGAGAATGGTCTAGAGATGAAGACATACTTAGACGAGGAGGCAGATGTCAGGTTTAGGGTAAGTTACAACTATTCATCCCAATACAGCTAACCAACCTTTGGATTTGATCCACAAATATGTAAGATGCATTAGTCAAAACCTCTAAACCTTAGTCACACTGTGACCTAACGTACCTCTTGATGATGTGGGGTAAAGATGGTCTTTGTTTTGTTTCGTATAGCTCAGGGCCTCATTTTTTAAAACGATTCAAAGAGGATTTGTTCTTTAATCATTTTCCTTAATAAAGCAATTTACTTTTGGCAAATGCAAGAAATAATCTTCAGTTTTAATATTTTACCTTTCTTTTGTTGTTAAGTCATCATCCTATTTTTAGTGCTGTGTTCCAATATCACAGCATTTAATTGAAATCTGTTTCCTAGAACCTTTGATTTATCGTTCAGAATGCCTTTTGACTGAGTTAGTATTATTCTTGTTTCAGTCGTACTGTACGAAGCACACCAAGATTAGAAGGGAAGAAGGTATACTAGAGAGTAAGCTGGGTACACCTGATAAGACTCATGGAACACCCAAGAAAGATATCAAGGAGATGACTCAAGAAGAGAGAGCCAATGAAAGAGCAATAAGGTATGTAGCGAGAATTGGGGGGTGTTTCACAAAACTTTTCATCAGTGACAAATGACAGTTTTTGTTATAAGCTAGTGAAATCCTTGCTTCTGATTGGTTATCAGCAGATTTGTCACTGATTTTTGTCATTTGTCATTTCAAAAAGACTTTGTGAAACACCCCCTGGTCAATTTTAAGTTTTTAACATTGATTTAGAGTAAGATGCATAAAACCTGTGATGTAAACCTATTTCATGTGATGTTGGTAGCCCTGCTCGTATTAAAACAATCCCTCAACAGGCTAAATTACTGGATTGTGTTTTTACCATTTTCCTGTTAATTTTTTTTTTTTTTTTCTAAGATCACAGACTTTTCACAAATGATTGGGTTACTCTCATGTTTTAACCCTTGCATGTTCGATATGGAAATGATCCTTTCTCGTTGGAGAGACTGATGGAGATATGTGGCAGTTTGCATAAATGTTATTTTTATTTTTTATTGTAATATCATACAACCCTTACCCTAACGGTGTTCTTTTTTGAAAGATTTTGGCCTTTGAACTTTATTCAGACTGGGTCATGAGGTCAAATGGATCTTTTCCTTTACAAATTTGTAACTTCATTGCAACTCTGCTCTGTATCTTTCTTCTTTATATTTGTTATGATATCAATTTTAGGAAATGACGCCATTATTTACGAAGTTACTCAACATTTTCTAGTCGCCTGTAGGCTTAACAAATTAACCAGATCTGAACAGTGACCATTGCAGTCATGTGTTACAAATTGTAATGTAGGTTTTTTTACTGAATTTCACTTAACGTTTTGTGTGATTTTTGTTTGTTTATCCCTCTCAGAATTCAGCTAGTGACTGAAGAGTTCTACCGCTACACTAAGTTAAAGGACATCGTGTCTTCTCTTGATATGAAAAATGATGTTGAGACGGTAGATGTGGTCTATGAATACTGGAAACTCAAAAGAAAGGTAACTTTTTCTTTCAGTTTTATGTACAGTGTAACCTGTCTATAAAGATTACCCAAGGGAGACAAGAAAAGTGGTCTTTAGAGGCAGGTGGTCTTCATGTACAGGATTATTTTGTATATGTCTCAATGAGAAACCATTTTCAAGGGAAACACAGAAATACAAAACCTTAAACTAAAGACAAGTAGCTCAATTTATTAATTCATTAAGGCGCCACGGATTTATTCAACTGGCATTCGGAATGCATTCAGTATGCCCTTGTAATCTTTCTGGAATGTATCCAGAATGCGCACATTCTAGCCACATTCCCAAAAAATCGATGCGACCTGTGCCTATTGTCTAGAGAATAAAGGGGCATTCCAGAATGCGCACATTCTGTACGAATTCTGGAATGCATTCTGGAATGCCCCTTTGTTCTCTAGACAAAGGCGCAAATCGATCGACTTTTGAGAATTGGGCGATGAAAAAGCATGCCCGAGACGCTGGCGATTAATCAGAGATGCGTGATTTCAAATGCGACTATACCTCATAAGGTTCGACAGCGCGGCTCACTTTTAGAAGGAGTAAGAACTATTTCTAATTATCTTTTTAAACAGGGTATAACATTCGTTCTCTCATCTTCTGATTTTCTGAAGTTGATAACAGCGAAAACACGTTGTCTCCTAATTGAAGGGAAAAATATCTTGGAATTACGTTTCCATTTCCCAATAAAAAAAAAGTTACGATCGCTTTATTTCTTAACCGTTAAAATGAATTTTGACGCTACGAGCTGGTTTTAATACAAGTATTTTCCTGCTCAAAAAAAGATTGCATTTATATAAAATAAATTGTTTGCCTTGTCAAATTTCTGCCGACAGTGTTGTAATATGAATAAGTATAATTTTATATAAACAGCGCGGAGACACTTTTAGAAGGAGTAAGAGCTATTTTTATTCATCTTTTAAACAAGGTATAACATTCGTTCTCCCAACTTCTGAAACAAAATATCTTGGTATTACGTTTCTATTTTCCCATAAAAAAGTTGCGGCCGCTTTATTTCTTAACCGGTAAAATGAATTTTGACGCTACGAACGAGTTCTAATACAAGTATTTTCCTGCTCGAAAAAGATGGCATTTATATAAAATAAATTGTTTTCCTTGTCAAATTTCTGCCGACATAGTGTTGTAATATGAATAAGTATAATTTTATATAAACAGCGCGGAGCCACTTTTAGAAGGAGTAAGAGCTATTTTTTTCATCTTTTAAACAAGGTATAACTTTCGTTCTACCAACTTCTGATATTCTGAAGTTGATAACAGCGTAAACACGTTGTCTCCTAATTGAAGAAACAAAATATCTTGGTATTACGTTTCTATTTTCCCATAAAAAAGTTGCGGCCGCTTTATTTCTTAACCGGTAAAATGAATTTTGACGCTACGAACGAGTATAATACAAGTATTTTCCTGCTCGAAAAAAATTACATTTATATAAAATAAATTGTTTGTCTTTCCAATTTTCTGCCGACATAGTGTTGGAATATGAATAAGTATAATTTTATATAAACAGCGCGGAGCCACTTTTAGAAGGAGTAAGAGCTATTTGTATTCATCTTTTAAACAAGGTATAACATTCGTTCTCCCAAAAAAGTTGCGGCCGCTTTATTTCTTAACCGGTAAAATGAATTTTGACGCTACGAACGAGTTCTAATACGAGTATTTTCCTGCTCGAAAAAGATTACATTTATATAAAATAAATTGTTTGTCTTTCCAATTTTCTGCCGACATAGTGTTGGAATATGAATAAGTATAATTGTATATAAACAGCGCGGAGCCACTTTTAGAAGGAGTAAGAGCTATTTGTATTCATCTTTTAAACAAGGTATAACATTCGTTCTCCCAACTTCTGATTTTCTGAAGTTGATAACAGCGAAAACACGTTGTCTCCCAATTGAAGAAACAAAATATCTTGGTATTACGTTTCTATTTTTCCATAAAAAAGTTGCGGCCGCTTTATTTCTTAACCGGTAAAATGAATTTTGACGCTACGAACGAGTTCTAATACAAGTATTTTCCTGCTCAAAAAAGATGGCATTTATATAAAATAAATTGTTTTCCTTGTCAAATTTCTGCCGACATAGTGTTGTAATATGAATAAGTATAATTTTATATAAACAGCGCGGAGCCACTTTTAGAAGGAGTAAGAGCTATTTTTTTTCATCTTTTAAACAAGGTATAACTTTCGTTCTACCAACTTCTGATATTCTGAAGTTGATAACAGCGTAAACACGTTGTCTCCTAATTGAAGAAACAAAATATCTTGGTATTACGTTTCTATTTTCCCATAAAAAAGTTGCGGCCGCTTTATTTCTTAACCGGTAAAATGAATTTTGACGCTACGAACGAGTTCTAATACAAGTATTTTCCTGCTCGAAAAAAATTACATTTATATAAAATAAATTGTTTGTCTTTCCAATTTTCTGCCGACATAGGGTTGGAATATGAATAAGTATAATTTTATAAAAACAGCGCGGAGCCACTTTTAGAAGGAGTAAGAGCTATTTGTATTCATCTTTTAAACAAGGTATAACATTCGTTCTCCCAAAAAAGTTGCGGCCGCTTTATTTCTTAACCGGTAAAATGAATTTTGACGCTACGAACGAGTTCTAATACAAGTATTTTCCTGCTCGAAAAAGATGGCATTTATATAAAATAAATTGTTTGTCTTTCCAAATTTCTGCCGACATAGTGTTGGAATATGAATAAGTATAATTGTATATAAACAGCGCGGAACATTGAGCAGCAAATTCGAGAAATCTTTTTTCCCCACTTTAATTTCATTGGTGGACTGATTGATATGGGCTGTCTTTATTCCGATTTAATATGATATGTATATACACATCTTTTTCAAACTGAACAGTTCGTTTTGGAGGAACAATATGACAATTCAAGAAATTCATTTTTTAAATGCTCTATGTATCCTATTTGTGTATATTTGCATGCCATTAAAAAATATTGTCATTGGCGTTTCAATCTTTTTTGTTTTAGTAATGTCACAATCAATGAGACCGAGAGTTATAACAAGGATAACGATATAGGGGCAGTGATGAGAGAGAGAGAGAGAAGCGAAAGCAATTAAATATCGAGATTCTGATATGTCTATTGATCTTTTGGTGGATACGATGAAAAGGCACGAATGAAGTAGAAAGTTGGATTGATGACTGTATCTTGGAAATGTTGTAATCAACAGTACACCCAAGTTCCAACAGACCGCGATATTTATGATTGTTACGTCGCCTCCGTTCTGAGGTCGCCGACATGTGGCGGGAATGTCATAATAAATCTGTCATTATTTGAATGTCCTTGTTGCGACTGGTAAAATGCCATGGTGAGGAGCAATTATTTCCGATGACAAAAACATTTGTGTATTACAAAATAATCCAACATTTTAGGATTGTGATAGGCATACGGCCAATTTACACCTGTAATCTCTCTCTCGATAATAATAAATCCATCTCTATCTCGAATCAACACTGTCTCCTTGTTATCTAAAATGAGGCGTCATGTCAATCAACACCAAACTTTAAAACACGCGTATATTTGACATTGTTACGCGCCTTTGTTTTGAGAGCGCCGACATATTTGTGGCGGGAATGCCATAATAAATATGTCATTATATGTATGTCGTTGTTGCGCACATGTCATGTTGTTGTCCACATGTATGCCATGTGGCGTGAGATAACATCGTTCAATTTTTAGAGAATACAGTTAGATTGGAAATAAGAAATAAGAAATCTTTTTACTTCTAATATATATAATAAAGACTACAATTAGATTTCACCATCTCTTGCATTCTCTTTCTTTCCCTCGTTCTCTGCAATTCCCCTCTCACTTAATTTTCATCTCCCCCCCCCCCCCGCCACTCTCTACTGATCTATATATGACCTTCTCTTTATTTGTTTTGGAATAAATAATCACACCCTCTACAATTTTTATGAAATTTCGTAAAGAAATATGAAGTAAGTTTTATTTATAATTAAAGATAAAAAAAAAAATAAAAAAAAACTTTATTTCTAAGAGATGGAATTAAAAAATTAGAGTGCTTTGATAAAGTAGGTGATGTAAAAAAAAAAGGGGGGGTGGGGGGTAAAGTAGGATAATGTGCGCTAAACAAACAAATTATACGCAACATAAAAGCACAGACCACAAACAAAATAATGTGCGTCTCGGTTTGGAAATAAGATTATTCGCATGTGCTTTTCTTCAGGCGCAGACGCATGGAGGGGGGGGGGGGGGGGCAACGGGGCAAGGCTGCTTCCTCCCTGGCCAAAAAAACAAAACAAAAACGGACCCCCATCCCTGCCAATAAAAAAAGTTTAAAAATAGATGGTAACCATAAATATCCACTCTCGCTTTTTATCTAAATGTATCATTTCATTAGTCCTCAGATCTTTCAACACCCACCATCTCTTGCATCCTCTTTCTTCCTCTCATTTTGATCATTCAGATTCATCCGCATTTTCATGCAAAATATTTTCTTCATTCTTTCTCAATCTTTCTTCTACTCTTTTTACCATCTTTAATGAGGCATCATCTCAATCAACACCAACGTTTCAAAACACCGCGTATATTTGACACTGTAACGCGCCTTTGTTCTGAGAGCGCCGACTCAGAACATATTTGTGGCGGTCTGGCGGGAATGTCATAATAAATCTGTCTTCATTCTTTCTCAATCTTTTTCTACTCTTTTCACCATCTTTAATAAGCTGAAGAAAAGAAAGAAAATCAAATACAATATCACCGACGCTTGAGAAATAAATGGTGAGAGAGAGAGAGCTACAAGTGAAAACAATTAAATATCACTGATGTTACCGGTTAGCCGTCGGAAAGAAATAAAAGTAAGTCCATAAATGCAACCGATCGCGGGAGAGACAGAAGCGAAACCAATTAAATATCTGTTGATTTCAAACAATTCTTATGGTTCATTCTATATCGAAACTATTCCGGCACGCAATATCAAGAAGGTAGTCGCTGCCGATCGATATCGCCTTTGTTCGGATGGCCTATTCATGGAGCATCGCCTTTGTTCGGATGGCCTATTCATGGGACATTCCAGAATGTACCCAGAATGCGCCAATTAAGACGTTAATTACCGCATTCTAGCTACATTCTAGGTACATTCTGGAATGTGGATTAACGAACAATAGATTCTGAATAGGACATTCTACATGCATTCTACATGCATTCCGAATGCCAGTTGAATAAATCCGTGGCGCCTAAGAGCAAAGTAAATACAGATAGCAGATATTCATGAAAAATCAATTAGAGTAACATATCTAATTACAATACATTAATTAATTGCAATGTCAAAAATTACAATTCTATTTCAGGTGATTTATGCACTTTAATTTTGAACTAATTAAATGCAGTGTGTAAAAGGACCATTTAATTATATTACCTGCTGAAAAACTATAACATGAAATGTCAAGAATTCAGGAATATCTTTCTTCTCACACATTTAGTAAGTAATCTCCAATATGATATTAAATATTCATTGCATTGGAAGTTTTAATATAATCATTGGTATATTGTTTGGGAATCTATGTTATACAAGCAGGTTCCTCATATTTCACGTTACTGCTTATTAACTGCCATCGTTGTTGTCATTATGCTTTATCTTGCTGGCCTTTTATGATATATATATATATATGTAAACTGTTAAGTTGTGAAATGTGAAACAATAATTCAAAAATAAACTGATAACCATGGCAACCTGATCTGTTTTCTTCTTTTAGTCCGGTCACAACAGACCTCTGGTAGCCCCTACCAAGGAGGTTGGGAGCTTGGGATCCAATGAAGAATACAACCTCACTGCCAGGATGAAGATGTTTGTACATCTTAGACAGGATCTAGAAAGGGTGAGTTATCGTGCACAGTCAACCTGTCTATAAAGACCACTCAAGGTCCTTATAGACAGGTGGTCTTTATGTACATGGTCTTTTAGTAAAAGTTTCATTGAGAAAAACCACTCAAGTGAAACAGAAAATGTGGTGTTTTTAGATAGGTGGTCTTTCTATACAGGTTTTTGCTAAATCGAATTTCACTGTAGATGTATGACCTAATAAGGCACAGTGGTACACATTAATGTGGTACAGGATAAATAGAGTGAAATAAAGGGCAAGCAAAGACACTTCCACAAACTAAATTTGATGACACATCAAAATCCTTTTTTATGCCTCCGTTACGAAGTAGCCGGAGGCATTATGTTTTCGGGTTGTCCGTCCGTCCGTACGTACGTACGTACGTACGTACGTCCGTACGTACGTACGTACGTCCGTACGTCCCGTTCTCGTGATCGCGTTATCTGAAGAACCGATTGATGGATTCCTGCCAAACTTTGGTCATGTATGTATCTTACAGAGCCGGTGAACTGATTAGATTTTGGGGTCACGAGGTCAAAGGTCAAAGGTCCCAGGGCTCATTATGTATGCAAAAACAGCTCGTGATCGCGTTATCTGAAGAACCGATTGATGGATTCCTGCCAAACTTTGGTCATGTATGTATCTTACAGAGCCGATGAACTGATTAGATTTTGGGGTCACGAGGTCAAAGGTCAAAGGTCACAGGGCTCATTATGTATGCAAAAATAGCTTGTGATCGCGTTATCTAAAGAACCGATTGATGGATTCCTGCCAAACTTAGGTCATGTATGTTACTTGCAGAGCCGATGAACTGATTAGATTTTGGGGTCATGAGGTCAAGGTCAAAGTTCATGCGGCTCATTATGTATGCAAAAACAGCTTGTGATCGCATTATCATTAGAATAGATTGATGGATTCCTGCCAAACTTAGATCATGTATGTATCTTGCAGAGCCAATGAACTGAGTCGATTCTTGGGTCATGAGGTCATAGGTCAAAGGTCATGGGCTCATTATG
Source organism: Strongylocentrotus droebachiensis (assembly GCA_035222895.1). Lineage (NCBI taxonomy): Eukaryota > Metazoa > Echinodermata > Echinoidea > Camarodonta > Strongylocentrotidae > Strongylocentrotus > Strongylocentrotus droebachiensis. The sequence goes on from JAVYIG010011372.1 coordinate 26,557, forward strand.
TATGCAAAAATAGCTTGTGAACGCATTCTCATTAGAACTGACAGATTGATTACTATTTAACTCTGGACATCTTGCAGAGCCAATGAACTGAGTAGATTTTAGGGTCATGAGGTCAAAGATCAAAGGGTCATATATGTACATGAGAAATTGCTTGTAATCAGGATATTCTGAGAACCCATTAATGGATTACAATTGAACTTGAATTTGAAAAATTTCTTCTGTTTTGGTTTGTAAAATTGCTCTATGACGGAGGCATCATTTCGACTGCGCGCAGTTGAAGTTCCATCTAGTTATTTGTGCGTCCTGCAGGGCTCCGTCTTACAAAGAGTTGCGATTGATCCCAATCAATCGCAAGTTTGCAGTCTCCTATCTCTCATGTACATAGTTTAGATTGATATCAATTGCAAATAAGTTGCGATCGATATCAACTCTTTGTAAGACGGGCCCAGATTATTCATACATTATTGGTTGTATAATTTTTTTTCTTCTTTTTTCCTACAATTTTTCTCTGCCTCTCATGAGAATTGTTCCAATTAGTACTTTTCCAATCAGTACTTTTCTTATCAGTACTCTGTACAAGCAAGTCGAATGGCATGATGAAAAATCAGGAGGAATGATATTCCAGGGCTGTTGAGATAATATAGTATCAGAATTATATTTATTTATACAAAAGCTATTTCAAAACAAACAAGGAGTTCCCCAAAACTTCACCATTTACTTAATTGTAATTACTTGGAAATTATTATTTATACGTCAGAGCTTAAAAGAACTAAATGAATTTGATGAAAATGAAAATTAAATGTGCATTTAATTTCGAGTACTTCATAAAATTACCCTGCACAATTGTAACAGTCTCCACATTTGTTTTGTTTTTTGTCAGGTGCGTAACCTTTGTTACATGGTGCAACGACGTGAGAAGTTAAGTCGTCAGCTGAGTGTGCTGAGTCAAAGCGTATTTCGCAAGCAATGTGACATGCATGCAGCTGGTCTGGAGAGCTTCTCAGAAGAGGATCTTGAGTGGGCCATCAAGGTGGGAAAGTTTGCCATTCACTTGCCTGTCTCTGACTCAGAGGCTACTCTAACAGACACTGCAACATCGAAAGACTGTGATACGGACGAGAGACTGTCCAAAGACTGTGATACGGACGATAGAAGCGAGGAGGGGGAGAACGGGGGTGATGCTTCAGAAAGGACAGCGGAAACACAGAATGGTGGTGACACAGATGCAATATCAAGTGCAACAGAGGAGTCAGAAACAAGACAAGATAGTGACAAAGAATGCAATGATAAGGAAAGCGAGGATGAGAAAATGGATGTAACGGAAGCCAAGGATGTTGTCAAAGCAGAGGAAGAGGAGGAAGAGGAGGAGGAGGAGGTTGGAGCAAGGGAAGATGAGGAGGAGGTTGAACGAGAAGTGGAGTTTGCAAAGGTGGAGGAGAAGGAAGAGGAGAAGGAAGAGGAGAATGAGGAAGAGGAGGAAGAGACGACGGAAGAAGAGGAGAAGGAGGAAGAGGAGGAGGAGGTAGAGGAGAGTATCACAGATGTGAAGGAAGATCTTGAAGTAGCAAAGGAATCTTTGAAGAATGAGGTGGAGGAGGAGGAGAAAGAAGAGAAAAAGGAAAAAGAAGAGGAAGAGGAGGAGGAAGAGAATTGGAAGAATAAAAGAAGGTTAAGGACAAGGTCAGGTGACAGAAAAGAGGACAATGTTAAAAAGAAGGAGGAAAGGGATCTTGTGAAAGAGGTCTCAGTTACAGTAAAGGAGGAAAAGGAGGATTCTGGAAAAGAATCAATAAATGAAAAGATAAAGGAAACAATCGATAAAGATGAAGAGAAAGTGGAGGAAGAGGAGGAGGAGGAGGAAGAGGAAGAAACAGAGGAGGAGGAAGAAGCAAAAGAGGAAAATGATTTGAAGGAAGAAGAAGAGCCAGATGATGATGAGGATGCAACAGATTTGTTATTACAAATCAATGAAAAGATCAAGGAGTATGATGAAGAGGAGGAGGAGGATGCAGTTGCACATTTGAATCATCATCAGGTTGAAGAAAGAACGAAAGAAGTTATGAGGAAGCACAATGACTACATTAGTAATCTGAGGCTAGTGAGCCCGCATCGTAGTAGAGAGTCTTCTTTGAGCAATGATCGCTGTAGTTCACCCAGGAGTGCAGACGCGGATGAATCGGATATAGCCGATGATTCAGATAGAGAAAATTTATTCATCAGATCTTCTTCTCTTTCACCTCCATCTCCTTCACCTCCATGCCTTGAATCAAGAAGGGAGGAGGTGAGGGAGGACGTTCAGTCGGAGGCATCGTGTAGCGTATCAAAAGAGGATGAAACGGAAGGACCATATGTGAAATCTATTGAGGATTCAGTTACAAGTAATGACACGGAACACAGACACAGTGCAGAGGCTGAGCCTCCCAATAGACCATCTCTAAAGCGCAAAATATCTTTGAAAGCCATCCGCGAAGCAGAGATGCGCAAGAACGGCATGTCCAAAAAGCGAAAGCGAGACTCGCATCATCGGAAGACGAAAAACAGGAAAAGGAGAAGTAGCGATGAAACCAGCGATCAACCAGTGTACAGTATTGTTAGGACTCCCACTCGGGATTCACCGAGTAAGATATCAATAAAGATTCACAGTCCACAAAAGGTCTCGCCTAAAAAGTTACAGTTAGATGAGGAAGCTACTAAACTAAGACAACGTATCTTAAACAGTGCCTCACCGAGAGCTAGTCTGAAAAGTTACCGTATCCCTAAGAAGAAGCCAATCATATCACATACGTTGTCTAATGGACCAGCTAAGAAAGAACCCCCAGAGATCGATCCATTTGAGTTTGTTGATGAGCAGGAAGAACCTGTTCATAAACCAGAGACGAGAAGCAGGAGAAAACTGATTGATGATGAACTGGACAGTGAGAGCAGCTATAGTGATAGACAATTTGAACCGGTAGACCAGGAGGTAAGCATGTGTCTCCAAGGGAGGGAATCCCCCTTCAAAGGGGGAGAGGAGGAAGAGGATGCAACTCTTGCCAGAGAAACAGCCAATGCAAACCTTGCAAGGGAGGAGAGGTTGAAGAAGCGAAACCTGAGCTCCCGGATACGAGATGCAGCTGTACGTTTCCTGAATTCAGCAATCAATCTCTAGCATTCATTTGGCAATACACCAGTTTACGGATCCATCAGTTCGCATGCGCAGACATGGGCGCCATTTTAATTGACTTCTAAACAAAGCCAATGACCTACAGGTCAGTGGTATTTATGCGTAGGCGCAGGCAGTGATGTCATCATAATTTGCATGGGCGCAATTAAAATGGCGCCCCTAACCGTAAAGTGGTGTATTACAAAACCAGCCTCATTCAGGGATAACTCTTACAGCTCAGGCTTCTCCCAAAGACCAAATATTCATGGTTTAATGGCATCTCTTATTCTTTATTCTCTTCTCACTTTCTGAAGATGGACAAGGTTTTGAGTACAGGGTGTGTAGCATAGCTATGGTATCATGTGTAGTGCTGGCTGTGTAGCTGGAGAAGCTCTTATAAACCCATTTCCTGTAGTTGTTCAAACTGGATAGATCCTGGTGGAACCAGATTGAACCAGATTGAATATCTCTCTCTTATTTTCAGTGTCTATTTTCCTCGATATAATCAGAATAGAAACTGAAAGTAGCAGGATACATGTAGAACACAATGTCAAAGATAAAGTATAAATTTACATTCAACATGCAAATAATTATTGTTTAGTGATTGAATTTTAGATACATCATGTATGTCAAGTTACCTTTATGTTATGAGTTGTTCATACATTCCCCTCTTATCAAATACTAGTGCGCTTTCGCAAAGACGACGGAAAATTACGGCGATACAGCTCTTTCGTCATGTTTAGGGAGTCCTGAAAATCAACAGGACAGAGAAAATTCTGTTTCGCGCATGCGCAGATTGTTTTTTCGCTCGCGTTACCGTCGTCTTTGCAAAAGTGCCCTACTGTCTTGCAGGAGCAAGTGCTCTCTGACATGGGAGGCATTTGACCTTTGAACTCTTCAGTCATTTACACACAAGCATCTCTAGGTCAGTGGTTCTTCACCTGTTATGAATCCCATGGGGATCTCATCATTTCATGATTTACCCCAAGGGTCATAAAGGGGTCATGAATAAAATGAAGTAATTAGTAATCATCAACTCTTTATATGCCACACAATTTATCACTATGTGCCAATTTTTTTTAAATTATGGGATAGGTAAAGCTAAGGATTCATGATTATTTAACTATCTTCAGTGAAAGATTAATCTATACTGGTGTTAAAGGGTGGTCACTGAGCTAATCAAGATCGGAAATTGGTGATTTTGCAAAGACATTCTGTAGCACAAAGCGATCTTTCTGTCAATTGCTGCCTATTGTTTTGTACAAAAATGCACATGCTGCAAACGAGCAACGGTGCAGAAAGAGAAGAAAGCAACTGAAAAGTTTAACATTGTTTTGTGGCATCTAATTATTGATAACAAATGCCTGGGCCCGGTAACACAAAATGTAGCAGTTGATTGATTTATGGTACATCATGGTCAATTGCAAGGTTATCTTTGTGTTTCGGGTCCTGATGAGGTTATGGTAGTTATTCAGAACACTTGATGGTATCATTAGGCCAAAGGGGTTTTAGAACCACTGATCTTAGAATAATAACAAGAAGTCATCATATACAATTCAGCAGTACTGGTTCAGTTTTGTGCACACTGTCCCCTGAATACCAGAAGTATTTTCATTTTCTGTTGCAGCATGCTTTATTCTTAATGTAAAATTTCTTTCTAGAAAAGAGCATTATAACTCGTATCTCCTACTATAAAAGCTCAAACCAAACTTGACAGTACATACACTTGTAGTATTTTACATGGAATTGAATGAGAAAAACAGTCATTTATAATTAGGGGCATTAGCAGTGATTTTATACAATCAAAAGTGACATGTAATTGGAGTCTACTTCCTTGTAATGTTTGAAATTTCAATTACCATTTTTTGGTGAACCCTAGACCCTTTCAAGACGGAAACAGGGTACAGGTATGTCAAAGGTCATGTTCATTAATCCAATTTATCTTGGGTTTTTTTTTTTCATTTGGAATTTAACACGACAAGGATTCTTCTAAAAATATATCTCTAATATTTTATTTTTTCTGATGAGGGATCAGAAGAATTCCAAGTCCGATAAGAGCTGCTGTTTTTGATCTTGTCAATGTATTTGATTGTCAGCAACTTGTGTTTTACTACTTCATAAGACATCCTTGTATTAAAGCCAGTTCGTAAATACTATCTGCGCATGGGCAGATAATTTTAATTGTAAATCCCTTGAGACGAATACTGGTATCGTGCTCATGCACCGACAGTACATTTATCTGATACACAGGTGGAAGTATTCTTCTTAATAGGCTAACAAAAGGATAATAATTTCCGAAGCTCTTTGGAAGCACATAGAGACTAAGTATTATGCACTATAACAAAAACGGACTCTCATTATTATTATGCATCACTTCAGCAGTGATTATTCTACAATGGACAAGTGGGACCTATCCATCGTGTCTAAGATCTGTGGATATTTTTGGGTCATGCGTTTCAAAACTTTTTACGAACTGGCTAATTAGAAGAGACCATTCATTGCATTGTTTTACACAATACCACTGCAAAGTCTATTACATTTTAATGGATACAATGAATTGATATAACTAAAAAGAGTCCATGTGATGTATGTGTTGGTGTCATTCACTTAAATATGATTTCCTGTAGCAACGGTTTGTATAAGAAGTACTACTTGGTGTTTTTGTTTCCAGTGCTGCAATTTACTGTTTCTTTCTTCTTAGGAATCTAATCATTCGAATTTTACTACAAATGTATTGGCATTTTCACAGAATTCTTATCCTTTGAATGTTCCAGTCACAAGGGCCCCATTTCACAAAACTTGTCATCAGTGACAAATGACAGTTTTTGTTATAAGCTAGTGAAATCCTTGGTTCTGATTGGTTATCAGCAGATTTTTCACTGATCTTTGTAATTTGTCATTGAAAAAAGAATTTGTGAAATGGGTCCCATGTCTATTATCAGTTGTCATTTGATTAATTTGTGAGAGGGTAAAAATAGTTACAAATGTCACATGCACTCTTAAAGGCATTGTTTAACAATGTTTCCAGTTTTACAAATCTGAGATGCATGGCCCTACGTGTTATTAGTGTCTGTGAAATTGTGTAATATTGAAGCCCTAAAAAAATTGCACTTCAAAATGATCATGACGTGCTTTTCAAAATTAAAAATCTTTGAGTGACCGGTTTGACCATACTCATTCTCCCCAATGGACTGTAGTGTTATAAAAATCGTTGGGAAAACAGTTTTTGAAATTCTGAATTCCTATCATAAATATCTTGATAATCAAACATGCAATCAGCTTGAAAAAGTCATGGGATTCCTGACTGACCTAAGGTTTATAATTATGATTGCAGCATGAGCTAATCATTCTGACAAATTACTTTAGAACGGTGGTTCAACGATGCAAAGCTAGAATTGATATTAAAATCTGTATTACATCTGTGTCTCTACACTAATGCATCTTTTATTGAGATAAAAGGCACTTAAATAAATGCATTACATTGGAGATGTGTCACAGTAAGATATATGAGGATGGTTTATTGGTTTCCTTAATGTACTCAATATATGGCCTGCAATACGTAAGGAGTAGTCATTTTCTGTGAAAGTTCTGAAATATTATTAATATATTTTTTCTCATTTATGTTTTCATTCATTACTGGGGCTTGGTACTTTCAGTCACCCCTAGTGTCATATAGTTATTCATAGATTACTACACACTTATTGCATGATCTAGGCGGTGTTTCACAAAGATCCTAAGTTGAACTTGTCTCAAAGTTGGACTTAAAAATTATGGAAAGCCGTTAACATCGTTGAAAATATTTTGTAAAAGTTATTTCAAAAGGCATAAAATGTTGATTCAAATTATTCATATTTTCTATTATCAAGGAGATTTTATGTTCTTGATGTGGAATTTATAAAAAGTCTACAATACTTGAATTTTCGTTTTTGAGTAAATGTATTTAAGGCTACAAATGGCTTTCCCTAATTTTTAAGTCCAACTTAGAGTTAAGTTTGACTTAGAATCTTTGTGAAACACCCCCCTGATCATATACCCGGTAACCTAACATTGCTCTTGATTCAACCAGACATGACTGGTACCTCAACATAATCTTCAGTTATGATAACATCATTTCAAAGGGAACTTACACAATTTTTTCAACATGATCCCAATTCCGACTTCATGAATTTTATGAGAAATTATAATTGCCAAGTTATCTTAAAAGTCAACACTGAAATGTCAGGACTTTGTGCAAGGCTACATGTAATGGTTGTGACAGTTTTTGTGTGCACATCCATGTTTATACTTTTTAGTTTCTTTGCAAGTTTGGTAATTTTTCTTATTCTGAACTGATATCAAAATACGTTTTTTAAAGGATTTGGAATAAAAGTTTCCCTCATGATGAGAAATCATAATTGTTAAGTCATAAAACTGTCATATCTTAAAATTTAACATTGAATTCTCAGGACATTGTGCAAGGCTACATGTAATGGTTATGACAATAGAGTGCCAAAGTGCTAATGTCACATTTGCTCGTTATCTAGGTTACTGGTTCCAAACAACAGCATGAGGTTCACCACAAAATCTTTCAAGCAACGGGCTGGAGCAGGGCAAATTCAGTGTTTGGCGCTGGTGTGATCACCACGCCATTGTTTAGCAAAAAATTGTTTGGAACCAGCAACCTTGACAACTTGGCCAATATGACGCCACACTTCGGTACTCTATATATCTGTGCACATCTATGTTTAGGCTTTTTAGTTTATTCTCAAAAAGTCTGTTATTTTTCTAATTCCAAACTAATAGCAAAACACTTTTTCCCAAGAATTGGGTATAAAGTTCCCACACGATCCATTTTCCCTATAAGAACTCCTTGAGACACCTGTTCATTGTGACAGTAACATTGGTTAAAGAGTTGTTTGTAGCACTTTAATGTTGATCTTTGCAGCTTTTACTAAAGGTTAAAATTTTGTTGGCGTAATTTGAAAATAAGATATTCTTATTAATGGTTATGAACTAGCACTCGTACAACAGGGCTTGAGTTGCACACTTAAAGGTACTATGTCCCTTTTGCAGCCAACCTCAAATTCTGTAGAACTTTGCAGGAATTATGAATATGTCCTATCTGTGAAATTTAAACGTTAGCAGTGTCCTCATATTCAAATTATGCAAGGAAACCCGTTTACTTGCTAGACTTCACTGTCAGACACTATTGAGTGACTGACTGGCTTTTTTCTTCTTTGGTAATAACATACATGAAAAAAGTTGTAAAGGGTACATGAGCATTTGTCTACATCAATAACCCACTTCTTGTGATGGCCAAGATTAAACTGATTGAATCTTTGCGCAGCATAAAACGTGACCATTCGGTACAATTGTCTGAAAACAAGACTATTACTTTTGGGCTCTATAGCCCAAAAGTCGATTTGACAACTAATAGTCGTTATTTTCCCACTTTAAGACATTTTCAAGCCCCACCTTTTTTAGGGAAGTTCTAAATTAGTATTATCTTTCAAATGCAGTTCGAATTTAACTTTTTCATTTTTTTGGCCTGCAAATGGGACATAGTACCTTTAAAGAAAGTGAGTAACATTTCCCAATCAGGCTTGATTATATCTCGCATTGATTAATATTGATCGAGTCTTTGTGTAGAGACGATTAAGGTATTAATTCACTTACATGGACGGCAAGGTGTGGGGCAGTGCTCCAGATTATAATCGTTCTTTGCATGTTGGATTGGCTCAAAGTCGAGGTTAATATTTATTTCATATTTAGTTCATTTGTGAATGATTTGTGTCCCATTGTTTCTACGTCTGTGTACATGGTCGAGGTGATGTAATCTGAATTTGTCATGATGTAGTTCAATCATGTGTGATTGACAGGTGGGTCATAGTTTATGTAATGGAGAATGGAGAGAATAATAACCATATTTTTCCCTACTTTGCTTCAAATCATTCTTTATACTGAAGTTTTCATGTAATGATGCTTAAGCGGACTATTTTTCATACGCTGTACATTCAGAGAATTTTCAGTAGATTGTAAATAAGATGCAGAAAGAGTGAGGAATTTAAAAACTTCTATATGATAAATCTCATTATGAGAATAATCTACCCTTGTATTAAACTCAATGATGTATATGTTCACATTGTATATATATTTTGCCTGTATGTAAAGAAAATGTGTTATGAACATCAAGTTGAATTGAAATTCGATTTAGATTTGGTCTCACTACAAATTTCTTGTTTTGGGTCTCAAATAAATGTATAAAAACTCAAAAGAATTCTAAACCTATGTCACATTGTTATACTTGTTTTGAGATGGTGATGTGTTTTGTGTGCATTTGTGTAATCCGTCTTGTTGACTTCAATATACCAGAAAATCATGGGAAACAAGTCGGGAAGAGCTTTGGGAAAAAAAACAATTACAGTATGGACTTTTCTAATTCTAATAATTATTAAAATGACTTGCTTGCTAATTTTTCTTTACAATCATTTAATAATAATAGCTCACATTTATAATGTGCCTACCCCGGTCATCAGGCTTACCCACACACAATGTACGGTATGCACATTCTCCACTCCCTGGGGTGCCAGGGGAAAAAATATCTAAATCATTTCGGGGGCTATTTTTCAAGATTGCTTGCATGAATATAACAATCTTTAATTTGTTTTGCATTGAACTCTATTTCGCCCCGAGCCCCCGTGTATTTTACAAGCGCCACTTGCTCATCCAACCACATTGACTTAGGCATCCTACAGGGTACTCATTTAACCTATCATACATGTTTCCAATAGCTGCCCTTCAACTTAATAAAAATATATTAAAAACAAAGGGAAAGAATCACTAGTCACAATTCTAGAGAGATTATTTTATTTTTCTGCATCATTCTTTCCGTCTTCAAATGTATATACACATCAGTCATAAATCACAAAGTCAACTTTATATAAATAAAGCAGTTCTTCATCTTCATAAAGAAAAAGTGTACAAACATGGCATAGCATTATCGATTTACATTCATAATCATCTACCAAAATATGACAATTGCTTTAAAATACAAAACATCCAGGGGTAATATTCTGAAAATAATTAGATATGGCTTTTTATCTTGATTTTCGTGGATTGATTGTCATAGAAAATATATAGACTTCTAGAATTGGATAAAGATTGCACAGAGAAATATGCCGTCTGCGCTTACACATGAAAGGTTGCAATATGATACTTGCAAAATAAAATTATGACATATCAACAACATTTTCAGTACATCACTAAACTGATTATCTACTACCGGAGCTTTCTATTTTCTCCTCAGTGGAGGAATGGACTGATCATTAGAAAAAGTTTCCAATTCTCAAATGCATTATATTTATTGATTAAAAAAGAAAACTGTACAATACCAAGAAGCAAGCAAAGATGTCTGTTTTAGACTGATTGTAAATCACAAACTCTCTGGCCCGAATTCACAAAGTTATGTGCGTCATATGACACGTTTCAGACCATGGTTCAGACAAACCTTGGTCTGAAACGCGTCAAGACCCATCATATGACGCACATAAACATCCGTTGTGAATTTTGGGCCATTGTAAGTCGTAAGTATGAAGCTAGAATGCTTAAACCAAAACTTTAAGTTTAAACTCTGATTTTGCTAAATTAATACATGCATGTTGTACAACGGAAAGATAAGGAAAAGATTACCGGTAGATACACAAAACAAACAAGAGACAAGATCTAGCCCCAATAAAATTTTTTTTACAAGTTTACGACCAGAGAAATAGTAGAGTCCTTACAATTCTTATTCTGTAAAAAGGTCTGTTGAATGTTATTCTAAGGCGCATTTATACTGTCAAATACCTCATTTCGAAAAATTGCGATGTTTCGCGCTCCCGTTTACACTTGTGCTAAAACATCACCGACTGAAAAGCTCAGTGATGTTTTGGCGTGTTGCGGTTGGTAATGCGCATGCGCAGTCTTTTGATGCAAAAAGCTTCTTCGACCAGCTGTTTTTACGCTGTGGCTGCTGCAGTCCAAGGACGACAGCTAGCCCCACTCCTAAAGTCATGTGACCTAACATCGCGGTGTTTCATCTGCAAGCGTTTATACTCGCTAAACACGCCAAGAAATCACACTTCTATATCGGGCTATACCGGTAGATAAAATACACCCCTATGTGAAAAGTAACCATCACCAAAGGCTAGTTCTTGGCAAAGATGAATACACCACTTCAACCAATTCAACAAAAATACACAAGAGAAGAGATTAATAATTTTGTTATGTTTTTCAATTGAATCCAATTTAAAAAAACTACTTTGTATTTCACATTGACCTGTTCATACATTTCAACTACCGTACCCTACTATGTCCTGTCTCAAAATATGTGAGGACAGACTTGTGGAACTTGAAGATGAGTAAATGGGCACAATTTATCTGGTGGCAAAAAATGAAGATTATAAGTACCATGTCTGCTTGTGAAAAAATCAGACCGTAGTACCTCAGTACATGTACCTCACATGAGACTAGTTTTCTTACCATAACAATCTCCTAAAATATGTTAGGTTATCCATTTTTAGACCTTTGACTAGTTTACACCCTAAACGATTGGGCAATCCGATTAATAGTACATATAAAGGTCTGACTACTTAACTATTAGTGCCATCAAGCACTAAAAATGTCCTGACCATTTATAGATAGGATAATTTAGAGTAGGGTCAGAATATTCTTGTCTCGAATACTCTCATGGGTATGACTGTATAGCACACCGCATCACACACACTGGAACTAAATACCATTTTCGCCATATTTGACATCATCATACAACTACATATAGTCTAGGCAATAATCTTGAGATGGATATCATAGTTTTAGCTGTGCTTTACTAAAAAGAAAGAGAGAGATTATCTAAGCAGAGTTGGCTTACTCTATCTTATAACCTATAGCTATAAATGAAGTTCCATAAAAAATAATACTTATAAACATACAAGCATATACCGTAGTGTAAATATACATCATGGTAAATTTACCATCATTTTCTTATTTCTTTCTAGACAATGGACAAGTTTATGAGTAAGGTCAGTTAATTTGTGCGCTTTGGTTTTTAAATGAATGCCCAGATTTAACTGGAAATATGCATAATATTACAATTACTTAAACATCACATCACACATAACATGATAATCCTCATTCATTGCGTTGCAAACAATGGGGGGGGGGGGTGACAAACTTGTCAATATAACATTTCTAGCTATACATCATATTGCTAAAACTTTTATTATAAACATGCTGTTTTTCCTGTATTTTTACAGTATAGGAATGGTGTTTGCTACAATATCAAATAGAGCACCCCTGATGAGGGAGTTATTAATTACTAGATTGTATTCATAATCAAGTTATGGAAAATGTTATCACAAAAAAAAATAACAATAAACACACTTGACAATTAAAAGCCACCTCAGACATCGGAGCTGAATTTGGTTTCAAGCTATTAATAATCTGGTTTGCATATATGCTTGACTAAAGATCAATTGTATGGATCAACAACTTCATACACAGATTAAAGAGTTCTCAGGCAAGTATGTTGTCAGTTTTATCAAAGTAGAGCTGTGGTCATACCAAATACCTACAAAACAGATACTCTCAATCTCAATTATGTACCATCTACTATTTTGGTAACATTTGGGAAACAAAATCACCCACAGCACTTCAACTGAGCAGTTTCTCATTCTCACTACTGCCTTTATTGCCAGGGTGAAAACTGAATATTTTCTGTTCCATGCGATTATGTGCAGTTTACTAAAAATGATCAACACAAGTGAAATTTGGCAACCAAGCAATTTTTCTAGGTTGCCCAGCTAGCAATCCAAAGATAAAGTTAGGTAGTAGAGTGATCAGACTTTACAAAATTTACACAAAACTTGTATAATAAAATGTTGTATAAAGAATCATTGTATAGCAATAGCCCTGCCCAATTATACGATTTTTGTATACCCGGTAATACAATGTTTAGACTTAACGGGATGCTGATTCCTATGCCAAAACAAACGTTTCGCTATACGTTTCGTTATACAATGTTCAGACTAAGAAAATTTTGATTACTATTTTAAAGCTATACAATAAACTCTGGAAGGTCTGAAGGAGTAAGTACATCTACCTTGGACTTTAAAGGTTGTACACTCCAGAAGAGCACTCAAACTGTATTTTACACACATCTAATATAAGTGTATTATGCCTTGGTATGTTGAGAACAAATAGAACCTGTTCCATCTCGTGCCTTCACTGGTTTAATGTACATGACTCCATAAATAATGACATTTTTCTTGATTTTCAGACAACCTTGAAATCCAGCATACATTGTTGCATGCTCATGGCTTTTCACCAAACACTTACAAATACATTCACATATACCTATACCACTTCATGTAAAAATAGAATATCTACAACCTTCAAATTTAAAAAGCTGAACCAATCAGTGTCTTACATTCATCAAAATAAATCTTCCTGTTCTGTACATCAATCAACAACCCCCCCCCCCCAATCCCTCTAAAGCTGGAAAATAATGCAGCATCTATCTGTACATATACATGTATACCTCTCTGTTTAAGAACTGTAACTCCCACGAACCCCCCCCCCCCCCCCTCTCCAAAAAAAAGGTAGTCACTTAACTGGTCTAGTCCAAGCTATATTGACCCATACATTACAGACCACATCTTTCATTCCAATGTACCTATCTGATGACTGTATGAAGCTGATAGCCTAACTACAGAGTACAGAATGAATCAGACAAAAAATCCCATAAAATGAAATTAAAGTCAACATATGGACACAATACAATCATATTCCACAATACTTGGTAATGTATTGGGCATACCTTGGGCTTGTCCAGTTATGTTTGTACAGTCATGATCTTTCAATTCGATAATTATTTTTATTATTTTTTCCTTCCTGATTTAGTTATTAATTAAAGAAAACATTCGCTTATAAATATCATTTTAAAATGTAGTCAACATGCAGTCTTTCAAAAATGTGAACTTATGTATTCTGCTTCGTTTACAAGTAGATGAAAATTAAATCAAGATTTCAGTGATCTATTTTTTAGGATAATTAAACACTTTAGATGTTATAATATAATGTATTTTGGCCTAAATTCTGATGTGAATACCCACAGGACAAATACGGATGCTAATAACAATAATAGTAATAATGATGGAGCGCCAGGAGCATTGTGGCATGATCATGTGCCCTTTTAAAAGTAGCCACCATTATTATAATTATTATTATTATTATACATACATGTATCATATGACACTTGAGATGCTTAGCATAGCAAACTAGACGGAAATAGCCACATATAGATGAGATGACTTGTACACATACATAACTTGTCTCTCAATCAGCTACGGTATGGTCTAAGCCATTCGTGCATAAAAAGCATAGAAGCTGTTTATTCAGTGGAAGAAACAACATATTGCATACTAATATATACTTGACATAGCTTCAGGGGGGGGGGGGGGTGTTTCACAAAACTTGTCATCAGTGACAAATGGCAGTTTTTTTTATATAAGCTACTGAAATCCTTGCTTCTGATTGGTTATCAGCTGATTTGTCACTGAGTTTATTCATTTGTCATTGAAAAAAGGCTTTGTGAAACGGGTCCCAGATAGAACACTTCAACTCTCCATGGTAAAACATGCTGTCTCCAATACAGAATCATATTCCAGAATCCTTAGCAATAATACATACATAACATCATTGAACAAGATCACATACTTCGGCTGTCTGTAGCAAGAGAGATGATACAAGCAATGTCCGGCACATTAGGGAGTAATAAGGAAGGTGGTTCTAGTCCAAAAAGGAGCTGAAAAAAGTGACATGAATTTCGTCAATCACAGAGGGCAGTATTTTGAAAAGTATATTCAGGTTTTGTTTACAAAGAAATGATACAGAAAATCACATCCATGATGATCTGTTTTACCTTCGGAAATGCATCTCGTTGGGATGTAAACTTCCTGTCTCCTCTCCTTCTTTTGTAAGGCCGGTATCATTTTAAGCTCTGCTTACGATATCGGTCTTCTGCATTCTCCCCCTTTTCTTTCTTTTCAAATACGATTAATTGTACTATTGATTATTTATATTTATTTATTTATATGAATTACTACTTGTATTACTTATCATTATATTGCTAAAATGTATTCATTGTTATTTTTGTTATTGTTTATGGAAAATGCAGAAATAAAAAACTTGAAACTTGAAACATAAGAATGATTTAAACATATCCAATTACATCATGTAACTAAAGACAAAAACCTGTCTGGACTTTACCAGCTATAGATGCTGATAATCCATTCATACTAACAAGATTCCAACCAGACCAACTAAAGAGAGAAAAAAAATACACCACTTTACCCCAAAATAAATGAGCCAAAATCGGTCAGTTTGGAATCAGTGGTATGGTATGGTATGAAGCAGGTTGCATTAGTCAACTATTAAAAAATAATATTTTAATTACAGAGTGCTAGTGAAAGGAACTCATGATTCATCTGGTGAGAAGAAGAGAGCTGATAGAGCAAACACTAAGAACACCATTCCTCCAGTCAATGTTACTGTGGGGAAAACAAAGAGACAAAAGAGAATGAAAGCATAACATTAGACTAATAATAATAATATTCCGCTTTTATATAGCGCTTACTACATCGATGATGTCTCTAAGCGCTTTACAGATACATTATTACCCTGGTCATCACAATCGGGTTTGTGGGCTTCAGACTTGAGGTCTGCGGACCTTACGCTCACCTGAGCCGATTAAAGTAGGGGCCTCACAATATAGAGGGACTTAGTTCCCACCCCTTGGCACCAGTAATATAGAATTTATTGGAACAGTAGGACAATTTAGGAGTGCTGCACCAAAGTCCCACTGGAGGAGAGGTATCACATTCAAACAAATTTGGGTCTTCTTTACAGACAGAAAGAAAAACCTGAACTGAAGAAGGAGGGGGAAAGGAGGAAAAAACACCAGTGATGTACAGCAATACCCCCCCCCCCTCCCCCCCCCCCCCCCCCTCCTGAGGGACTCTTACAGGGAATGTCCCTTCATTATTCAATTGATTTTTTGATAATTAAAAAAAAAACTTTCAAGGAATTATTAACACACCTCATTAAAGCTGCTGTAGACCTGATACAGCTAGTTGGCCTGCAGTTGGCTACATATATTATTAATAGGGGGGACTTAGTTCTTTTTCTTCTTCATGAAAGCATATTCTACATTGTGATTAGATTGTGTTTGCATAAAGATAGATACTGACCTGTTCTAGCTGATATCCTCTGTGCTACCATTCGACCACCAATGACTGCTAATCCTGTACAGAACGCATGCCCTAATGTACCACCTATTGTTACGCCAAGAACATTCTGAAAAGATAACCACATACACAACAAAACTTGAAGAATAGCAAATTACAGAAACTGAATCTCTAAACAAACAATTCAAAGCATATCAAAAGGGGGAGGGGGAAGAGTAGAGAGAGAGAGAGAGAGAGAGAGAGAGGGAGAGATGCAGAGACAGAGCAAGAGAAGGAGAGAGAGGCAGAGCAAGAGAGTGAAAGGGAGACAGAGAGAGGGTGAAAGAGTAGAGATAATAAAACATATCATTTTACCAGTCTTCTGAGTGCATCAGTTGGTTGGGCATAGGGACCATTACGGTTACAGTTATTAAGTTTGCTCTCTTCTTCCCTGGCTGCCATCTTTTGCACTCAGAGTATTGCTTCAAAAATTTGTATTTGTAAAATTTTGTCATTTGTAATCACCATGATTATATTGTTTTATTGTTATGTTTCTTGAAAGTGCTGAATAAATAGTAAAGAAATAAAGAAATAAATATTGCCAAAATCGCTTCATGAAAACAGGTAATATTATGTTATTTTCAACTTAATGGGCAACAGTGTATCTAAATAAACACATAAGGTCAACACACTTTTGGGGTGAGAGGAATAATGTTTTATTATTCCTAGCACTGTCAATCATCCACAAGTGTATTCAGGATTACTTGAACTTGACATAAAAACTGTCAATTACAATTAGTGAAAAATCCATCATCTTAGACAAGTTATTTTGTTGATTGTGACAAGGATGCCTGTTGCAATATGAGGGTTGAATGACAGATAACAGAACAATAGTTATCAGCAATTAATGTCATAAGGTCAAGTGATATATATCTACAAAGTGTGGATGCAAATATCCAATCTGAGATAACACACAATGCATGTTTATAAACTTGTTATCACGTTTTTGTCTTTATTTTCTCTGTCAATTTGATCTCAAAGATTCATATTACTGAAGCTCAGAGTACATTAGAAATAATGACTCATAAATTACAGGCACTGTGTAAATATGTATGTACATGTTTGTGCTTTTGTGATTATCAGGGTATTTTCTCCTTAAATATTTGTTGTTCACCAATTTCCAAATTAAGATGAACATTTTGTGCATGTCTAAAATACTGAATGTAACTTTGTATCTTCTCGGACATCATTGAGATTAATCTAATCTAAATGTTTTTTACTTGAAAATCTCTGATTCATATTATAAAATATGGAAATGGGACTTTGCTTTTGCTATATTGTAGCAGATTTGTACACATACAACTTACATGTACATCTACAGTCAAACCTGCTTTAGTGACCACCTGTCTACAAAGACCACTTTTTGTTTTCCTTTGGCAGTCACTATAGACAGGTTTGATTGTATGTATGTCAATTTTAAAAGCATTAAAGAGGAAATGAAGAAAAGAAAACAAAAGAGTCAGCATTAAATTGAACAAAGATTAATTAAAATTCCATAATTGCTGGAATGAGTAAACAAAAATTGGTCACACCTGTAAAATAATTTGGGTGTTATAACATTCTATTACAATCAAAAGACCCAAATGTCAAGTTATCAAGTATCTTAATTGTTTGAAAGCTTCAAATAAAATTTATCTTCATGAAATGCATATTGCAATTACAATATAAGTCATTTGCATTGTATCTGCAAACTCAATCCAGAACTACATGTAGAACAGCTTTCAGTAAGATAAACGATCCACTCATCTACAAGGGAGTGTTCACATTTACTTGATCAACCGAATCAGACAAGAGCCTTCAAGAATGATGGGCCTGTTCACACTTACCTCTCTAGCTGCCAATACAATGGTAGTCACTTGTGATCTATCTCCCCATTCAGCTAAGAATGTTAGTGTGAAAGCTTCCAATAAGATAGGGGAGAAGATACCAAAGACTTTCCGTCTGTATCCTCCTCTTATTATACCAGATTCGGGGTCTTGTGTCAAAGTAGATTTCATCTCCTTTTCCCTCTGTAAACAAATTATACAAGTGAATGGTTACTGATTCATCAACATCAAATATTTAAAAGCAAAAAGGCAACAACAAAAAAAGCAAAAAGGCAACAACAAAAAAGCACCGACACACTGAAAACAAACATTGCACTTTTCTTGAAAGACCTGACTGTGTCATCTGTATATCATTCATCCACATTTTTGTATTTAAAATTTTAAGTAGATATTTCTTTTTTTTTCTTTAAGAAAACAGTAATAAATCATACAAAATGACAACAGACAGGTCAAACTGATAAAGATACAACTGTCACAGATACATGTACATTGAGTCTGTTGAGTCTGAAATGATCTATCTCCAACATCACCATACATAAAGAATATCATTACTCTGACGTATCAATGGGGATAAAAATGTTCCTAAACTCATCAATCCTCCATACACTACAAGATATTGAACTTGCCTTCTTGGCAGAATTTTTTTCTTCTCTCTCTCTCTCTCTCTGTGAAAATGAGAGCAAGGTGCATGCACATGTATGTAATGACAGACAGGAATGTCATATCACAATCTGAAATATCTGTACATGTACAATAATTCATGTAATTCTTTAGTACAAATATGTTGTGCTATGGGGACACCCAATGCTATCAAAACAAGACATGCACTTTGCGAGATGTGCACATGTGAAGAAAACATTATAGTAAGCAATTAAATGCAATCACAGACATGAACACATTATTTGTCAGCGCATGAAGATGGACCATAAACAAACATTTTCTTCTCTAACACCATTATGAGGAAAAATTAGACAAAATCTTATCTGATTCTGAAAACAGATAATGGGGAGTGATGTGTTTTAATCATTTAAGTGAATACAAGTACAATAGGGAGCTTCATATGGGATATATAGTGGAGGTTTATAAAGTACATGTACATGAAAGCTATAACTATTACAAACATTAAACCTTCAGATGATTTATGATTTCATAGACAAATGAATTCTGTTTCATTATCAAAAGATTTACTCCTGTATAAAGGGAGTGTCATGGTCGAGTGGTTTAAGGCGCTTGACTTGGGAGATGTGAAGGTCGAGGGTTCAAATCCCGACACGGCACTAATATCCTTTGGCAAGATATTAACCTGCACTTGCTTCTCTCCACCCAGGTGTTAAATGGGTACCCGGTAGGATGCGACCGTCATTGTTGGTCAAACAGTTTTTAAGCGTCATGTAATGCCTGGCTGGAATGCTCCCCTGGGAGTGGAGATTGTGCACACATTGTGCGCGGGCAAGCACTGAATCCAATGACCGGGATAATAGTATATTTGTAAAGCGCTTAGAGACATTTGTATTAAGCGCTATATAAAAATTAAACATTATTATTATTATTATTATGTATTTACATAAACATATGAGCTATAGAATATGCACTCTATCCACAAAAATATTGTGGATTATATGTATGTTTATACAAAAACAAAACAAATTAGAACAATGATTTTCTGAAAATTGTACATAACAAATAACAAGGGGGGGTGATGGTTTGCAGACTTGGGGTGTAATGGATGGAGGGGAGGGGGTGTAATGGATGGAGGGAGGGAGGGAGGGAGGGAGGGAGGGAGGGGGGGGGGGGGTGAGATAAATTTGATTTTAAAAATTGTGCAATTTCAAGGAAGGTTCGTTGGGAGTATAATAGGTGTTGTCCTGTGGTGCCTGGTTATTACAGTCAAAGCTACATGTACATGTATAACCACGTCAGGATATACTACACTTCTAAAAATCACACTCTGTGGCTGCATCAAATTTTAATTCCCATTTCTAGAGCTTTTTCCCTTTTTAATTGAAGCCAGACAATACATTCACAACATATCACACATCTGAAGTAATTGAGAAGGAGGAAATACCACATTAACTTGAGATGCAGGGCTTGCCAGGTATACTGGTAACGTGCATGACTCACAAACCCTAAATATTAAACGTTTAAGAAGAGTCTGACTGTCTGAGGCATATTCTATTTACTCCACATATTATCTCCAGATCCTCATAGGAAAAATAAATTGAAAGGATACATAGTTTCTCACTTCTGGTATGTCACAAAGATTGCCCCACCCCAGGGAATGACCCATAAACACACAAAACAGTTATTTGGACCAACGGAGCACATCTACATACATGTAGATATATAGCTGATGTAACAAACACAAAGTGGTAGGTACAATACATTATAACACTTTCTGGATTGTATTTTAGGTAAAGTCCCTAATATAAATAAGTGTATAAATTATGATGACTGAGAATGAATAACCAATTGCCTGCAATGATTGCCATGATGTGCTCATGTTGATGGGATGACCTTTGAACTTTGAACTTACTGACCTCATCACCGTTGACCTCTACATGGTTTTCTATGTGGTTTTGTTGACTTTTACTTTTCTGTGCATGCACGAGAGTAGAAAATAATGCTCAACATAACAGAAAACAATTTTAGACCCCTTCAAACCATGCCATCATGCTAGATCAAATACATGCATGCATCCCAATTTAAACCAGAGCTAAAATGATTTACACAAAGAAATATTACTGCATGCAAGAGAATTAAAAGTCAAAATATGAATGATACAGAAAAGATAAAATCTGTATAACCTTTAAAGATTTAAAGGGCAATTCCAGTCCTAAAACAAATTAGTCATCATCACATATAGTCATGGTCATTGATAACCTTGACACCCTTGTAGTCTAGTTGACAATATGTGAGTGTAAAGTCATGGATGAAAATCAAGTTTCATAAATGTTCAAACAGTGCTTCCTTCATACCATTTACATGCACAAACATGTAACCATCAATATAAATGTGCATGGAAATAAAAGAAAAAATAAGAAATTATGTATTTTCATGAGAATACAATTTGTAGGTAAGACCTTGAGATCATCAATTTTCCAACAAGGTGGCAATAGTGTAGAACCATAACAAGTGTCATTCTCAAAGGCTTTTTCAGAAGTTTCCTTAATTTGTCTTTAAATAAATTAGTTTTAGGCCGGAATTACCATTTAGGTCTTGAAGCTAAAAACAAATAATAAAAACCAAAAAGTTTGGTAACATGCATTTGCCATACATTGTAAAGATTGCAAAATGAATTTCTTATGTGAAACTGAAACATGAAACTACTAATAGCAAACATGCACTTCACATATATTAGCCTACTACTTGAGAAAGAAACATGATCATCAACTTCAGAGACTATTTATAGATTGTAAACAAGAGAGTCAAATAACGATTGCATGAAACAAAATACACACCAAGAGAATAATTCAGACTATGAAAGTGTGAGAGAGTGTTCAAAAGTCAACATGCAGGCTATTACTTAAAGACCGTCAATACTACTGGGCCAGAAGGGGTTAGACCACACAGCAAGGTCACTGACAGGTGGCTATCTCATTAACTCAGCTCTCAACTAACATAAGAAAAAGAAGATCATGGGGGACCAACAGGCACTGATTGGGAAGTTTTCTATATAGAGGGAGCAAGTAGCTACAAGTAGGACAGTGGGGCTTTAAGAGGAAAAGGGTTAGATTTAGAACTAGGGTACATTTATCTGTGGTGGTTAGTAGAGGGCAATAAAACATGTCTTACCTCTTCATCTCTGCGTTTTAAATCAGCTTGTACCTCCTCTAACTCTTCCTGTCCCTCGTCCGGTGACATGCTCCACCCTTCTCGCAGCATGCGTATACCGAAGATGAAGAAGAGAACTGTAGAAGCGTAGTAGGTGTACTTACGGGGAATGATGGTTATTGCATAACCAAGCATAGCTAGTGGAAATTAACAAAATGAACAGGTTATAACTTAAAATTTCAAAACCAAGTTTGTGGGTTCATAAAAGAATGAACACGGATGTGAAAGAATCATAATTAAACGAATTCAGTCTGAAGTATAGGGCAGCATTTTACAAAACCGTCAAAAGTACAAGCTCAACAGCATCTCATTGAAACATGTGTATTCAAATGTATACGCTTTTCAATGGGATGTGTCAGTTTTGTGAATGAAATATAAGATGATTTTTTAGAATCTATTAAGTTTAAACTAAACGCTATGGTGTTCTTATCATCTCATCTTATCATGCCTTATAATTGGGAGGTCAAGGGTTCAAAACTAAGCCAGTGTGTTAGTAGATGTACCTTCTCTAAGTAAGCTATCAATCAACAATAATCATCACCCATTATATTGTAAAGTGAAACCTGCTTATAAAGGCCACTCATGGGAGACAAGAAAAGTGGTCTTTATAGGCAGACAGTCTTTATATTTACAGGTTCCTTTAGTACATCTTTCAATGAGAAACCACTTTCAAGGGAAACAAAAAATGAAGTCATAATAGAGAGGTGGTCTTTCTATCCAGGTACAGTCAAACCTGCTTAAGTGACCACCTGTCTACAAAGACCACATTTTTGGTTTCCTTGAAAACGGTTTCTCATTGAAACATGTACTAAAGGAACCTGTCTACATAGACCACTTTTTGTGTTTCCCTTGGGCGGTCGCTATAGACAGGTTTGACTGTAGTTGCAGCTAAAGTAGATATGACTGTATCTAACATACATGTAGGGCTAACTGTGGCCCACTGAGGTCCCCCTGCTTTATAGTTAGCTACAAGGATATGCTTAAAGATAAAGTTGAGTTCTGGTCATGCAATTGCATTGTGAAAGAAACGGTGTGGAATCGATCAGAAAAGGTTGATCATCTAGTCTATAAGTATTCTTGTGTATTGCAATGTTCTGGAATCATCAAAGTGATAAGAAATTTGGCCAAGTCTTGATAAAGTTACACGCCCTGTACACAAAAGGATGTATATGGGACTACACGAACACGTGAGGTAAACATCTGTCCCGACTTTTACAATGTTACATGCCATATTTAGAATATGAAGAGCCATGCTTTTCAGGGAACATGTTTTATCTGATGTTCTTCCAACTAGGCTTGAGTCGGTACGGTCGATCACACCGGGACCCGACCGTTGCCGTCGGGTCCCGGTTTCGTTTTTTGAGAACCGACGCTCCGAAAAAAATAATGAAATATGTAAGAAATTGCAGTTTTGCACACCACTAAAATCAATCCACCTTAAAACTTAAGTATTTAATTGTTACCAATCATATTCTAGCTCATCCTGAATCAATCCGAACTGCTGATATATCATATAAATATGGGTTGCAAAGCTAGCAGTTCGCCCCATGGGGTTGTTGTTGCCAGCTGCTAGCTAGCTACTGTACTGGGCGGGTCTCTCGGCAGGATTAATAAATCAGGTTGAAAGAAACATTAATGTTTGAATAATAAAACGGCTTTCTAAAAAGTACTTCTTTACAACATACCGATCGAATAATTTTTAAAAGACAAAATAGATATTTTGTCTTTGATTTTGAACACCGCATGCTTCTTTTAAAAGCTGAAAATTACTTGGTAATCACAAGAAGTTTCTATACGGATAGCTGTTGCGAGGCAAGTTTAGACTAGTCTCGGAAAAATGCGCAGTGCTCCTTGTTAGCTGTAATGCGTGCCAGAACGAACCCAAACAAAGACGTGATCGTAACGAGAAAAAAATCATTAAAAACTATGAGAGCACAATTGGAAAGACAACTACTCAAAATTATCGTAAGCAGATACATAACTTGGAGGAAGAATACAATAGTTGTCCAAGAAAAGCCACATAAATAGTGATATTTAAGGAGTTACTAAAGGTACAATCATTATCGGAAGGGACTGCTGCGATGTCCGAATTACACATGTTTAAATTGAACACGAGGCTAGAAACCAAATCCCGCCCTCTACAGTAAAAAGCAGTATAACAAAGGATTCGAGTATTTGCAGCAGGCCGGCCCCTTGCGATAAATATGTACCCAGTTACTCCTCGATCATCACAATTTCTGTGGCATTTCTTGGGCGATTATTGAATTCTTTATCCAAGTTATGTATCTGATTATGGTAATTTTGAACAGTAGTTGTCTTTCCAATTGTGCTCTCGTAGTTTTTAATGATTTTTTTCTCGTTACGATCACGTCTTTGTTTGGGTTCGTTCTGGCACGCATTACAGCTAATTACGAGGAGCACTGCGAGACTAGTCAAACTTGCCTTGCAACAGCTATCCGTATCGAAACTTCTTGTGATTACCAAGTAATTTTCAGCTTTAAAAAAAAAGAATGCGATGTTTAAAATAAGAGATAAATATTTATTCTGTCTTTAAAATATTATATGATCGGTATATTTTTACAGAAGAATTTTTTAGAAAGCCGTTTTATTATTCTAACATTCATATTTTTGGACCAGATTTATTCAACCTGCATGAATCAAAATGGCGGCTCGAACGTTGTCTCTCTATTTCTGCCCCAGTTTTTTTACTTTTAGAGGCACGATAATGGCACTAAACATCGCCAATCATGGATGAAAATAATGTCAAATGGAAGAATATACCGATCTGAGCCGAGGTATGCATGTGTTGATTTATTTGATTGATA
This sequence comes from Strongylocentrotus droebachiensis, assembly GCA_035222895.1. NCBI lineage: Eukaryota > Metazoa > Echinodermata > Echinoidea > Camarodonta > Strongylocentrotidae > Strongylocentrotus > Strongylocentrotus droebachiensis. The sequence continues at coordinate 51,482 of JAVYIG010011372.1, forward strand.
AAAAAGGTCACTTTTAAGGGACATACTGATGATATGCGCTTTTTATGACAAATCCTGCGAGCTGATTTCGGGACACCGGGTCCCGATCGGTACAAGGCCGTCGGGACCCGGTTTATGAAAATCCCGACATGACTCAGGCCTACTTCCAACCTTGCATAATTACAATGATAACGATGACAAATTATTTTTCACCTCTTCCCAGAATTCAACCTTCTCTTTAAGATTTCTACATCCCTTGCAAAGCATTGATCAATAAGAACCCACCTGAGAGAACAGTCATGACAGCGAGAGCGCTCAGGGCACCAGCAAAGATTGTGATCCTAGGATGTCTCATAGCCATAATGGCTGCGATAAAGAATGTTTTATCTCCTAGCTCGCTGACGATGATGACAGACAGCGAAGCAACGAATGCATGGACGAAGGTCATGTCCATTCTACCTTTCTCTCCTGGACTATCCAAACCACCTTCTCCTTTATCTTCATTCACTATGATGTCATTGTCCTGCAGATCAGGGGCAAAATGTGAGATAAAATGATCAAGTTTTATATGTACACAAGGTAGTTAGTGAAATGTAGTGGTACAGGGAGAGGCGTACGGAACACAAAAGGCATAATAGTCAATGTAGTGATTTTGGTGAATTATTGTATTTTGTTTGTTATAGTGTTTCAAGACTTCGGTGGTAATCGCTTCATAAGCATCGTTTTTATTATTATTTATTATTATTGATTAAAAGTTCTTTTCTTACATACCTGAATGAAAGATTAGCTAACATTAAGCCTAATCAAGATAATACATGTATTTACCAGCTCCATATCTCAATGATGTGGGTCATTTTGCATTTAGTGTTCCAGACATGACTTTCGTGCCACATGACAAACCCAAAGAGTAATGCTACTTCAAATAAGCAGAGAAATAAATCACAAAATGAAACCTTCATTCTTCATACATATGACAAGAATTACTTTTTTGTGAAAAGTTGAAAATACAGTATGGTAAACAAATGTACGATATAGATTTTAATATAGCATTTTACAACAACAAAGAATACTATTTTTGTCCTAAGCATAAAAAAGGACAAGCTTCTATCAAATATCCTGTTGTGCTTTGGTTTATCTTCTCATACTGCTATGAAAGTAATCATCAATATTACTCAGCGAGACATTTTGCCTTCTTGCCTTCTTGGCTGGCAGCTTGTCATTCTCAACTCTTCAAACGTTACAAAATTAATCAAGAGGTAGCAGGCTTCCCCATCCCAGGGCCCCGCCTTACAAAGAGTTACTATTGATCCAATCGCAAGTCCTCCAATCAATCGCAAGTTTGCAGTCTCCTATCTTTTATGCACATAATTGCGATTGATATCATCTCTTTGTAATGCAGGTGTCAATTGTATGACCCACCCTATGGACCCCGGGGAAGGTGCGTCATGGTTGGGTCATTTACCATCAAGGTGTGACTCAGGGTACCGTCATTTTACTCCTATGGTCAGTCACAATATTGATGGTGGGGTGTGTCGATGTCAGTCACTTTACATAGGTGCGTCTAGGCCTGAGTCATGTCGGGATTTTCATAAACCGGGTCCCGACGGCCTTGCACCGATCAGCTCGCAGGATTTGTCACTTGCCTCTATAAAAAGCGCATATCATCAGTATGACCCTTAAAAGTGACCTTTTTTATCAGTCAAATAAATCAACACATGCATACCTCGGCACAGATCGGTATATTCTTCCATTTGACATTATTTTTATCCATGATTGGCGATGTTTAGTGCCATTATCGTGCCTCTAAAAGTTTAAAAAACTGGAGCAAAAATAGAAAGACAACGATCGAGCCGCCATTTTGATTCATGCAGGTTGAATAAATCGGGTCAAAAAACATTAATGTTTGAATAATAAAACAGCTTTCTAAAAAGTACTCCTTTACAACATACCGATGGAATAATTTTTAAAAACAAAATAGATATTTTTTCTTTGATTTTGAACACCGCATGCTTCTTTTAAAAGCTGAAAATTACTTGGTAATCACAAGAAGTTTCGATACGGATAGCTGTTGCAAGGCAAGTTCAGACTAGTCTCGGAAAAATGCGCAGTGCTCCTTGTTAGCTGTAATGCGTGCCAGAACGAACCCAAACAAAGACGTGATCGTAACGAGAAAAAAATCATTAAAAACTACGAGAGCACAATTGGAAAGACAACTACTCAAAATTATCGTAAGCAGATACATAACTTGGATGAATAATACAATAGTTGTCCAAGAAAAGCCACAGAAATAGTGATATTTAAGGAGTTACTATAGGTACAATCATTATCGGAATGGGCCTGCTGATATGTCCGAATTACACGTTATTTGGTTTCTAGCCTCGTGTTCTAACACGAGGCTAGAAACCAAATAACGCCCTCTACGGTAAAAAGCAGTATAACAAAGGATTCAAGTATTTGCAGCAAGCCCCTTGCGATAAAAATGTACCCAGTTACTCCTCGATTATCACAATTTCTTTGGCATTTCTTGGGCGATTATTGAATTCTTTGTCCAAGTTATTTATCTGATTATCGTAATTTTGAGCAGTAGTTGTCTTTCCAATTGTGCTCTCGTAGTTTTTAATGATTTTTTTCTCGTTCACGTCTTTGTTTGGGTTCGTTCTGGCACGCATTACAGCTAACAAGGAGCACTGCGCATTTTTCCGAGACTAGTCTGAACTTGCCATGCAACAGCTATCCGTATCGAAACTTCTTGTGATTACCAAGTAATTTTCAGCTTTTAAAAGAAGCATGCAGTGTTCAAAATCAAAGAAATAATATCTATTTTGTCTTTTAAAAATTATTCGATCGGTATGTTGTAAAGAAGTACTTTTTAGAAAGCCGTTTTATTATTCAAACATTAATGTTTCTTTCAACCTGATTTATTAATCCTGCCGAGAGACCCGGCCCGGCCAGTACAGTAGCTAGCTAGCAGCTGGCAACAACAACCCCATGGGGCGAACTGCTTTGCAACCCATATTTATATCAGCAGTTCGGATTGATTCAGGATGAGCTAGAATATGATTGGTAACAATTAAATACTTAAGTTTCAAGGTGGAATGATTTTAGTGGTGTGCAAAACTGCAATTTCTTACATATTTCATTATTTTTTTCGGAGCGTCGGTTCTCAAAAAACGAAACCGGGACCCGACGGCAACGGTCGGGTCCTGGTGAGATTGACCATACCGACTCAAGCCTAGGTGCGTCACTGAATAAAGTACAGTGTATTCACGGCCGCTAGCGAAGCCCGCAAGCTCGCTAGCGCGGGTGTACTTCGTGAAGTCTAGTCCAACCAAAATGCCGAGTCGGCAAACTTTGCCCCAAATATTTTGGTATTTATATTTGTTAGAATCTCGTAAGCGATTCATTATTTGGGCATTTTACTTTCAAAAAGAAAATGTCAACTTGCTCAAAGCGGGATTTTAATACACACATGTATTGCTGAAAATCAATGTGTTCTTGCAAGCAATTGCCAAATTAAAGAGCAAAATTAATGCGCTGGTCACCGTAACACGAACAATGCAAGTACTATTACTTACGATCATACTTATAATACGATCTTCAAATTGATTTGTAATTGGCACTTAAATTTGTACTACTAACTTTCAGCTCAGCACTCGACAAGCTACAGACAATTTTTTCGCATAGGAAAGCACATGTATCGCAGATCGCCATGCGGTTGGTTTTCTGTGGGTTCAATACGTAGTGATCGGACTGAAGTAAGCAGCGTTTTAAATGCACTTTTACGTTCGCAGCATCTTACGTGCCTTGAAATGTGTATGTAAAAGCCAGACATTGCGCAGTGCAGCGAAACAAACTCATCCATGTGATGAGTGTGAGATCCAAGTGACGTACCGCTGTGCATCACCATCGCGCGCATTAAAAAGACTTGAAGAAATATGAAACAAATCTGACCGTACGTATTCTGTATTTTACTTTGATTTTGATAATAGATCTAGAGCGTATTAATGATAGATTTCAGAAAAGGGAATATTATATAAAAACAAGGGCATTTTATGGCAAAGCCCTGCACCACCATCCCAGTAGATCTATCGTAGATGTCTACTAGAAAACAGAAAACATTGTGCTGTGCACGGTGCAGGTGGGGGAACGGTATTGCAACAACAAACGAGTGCTCGTGCCTGGAAATGAGATTAGACCCCCGATCGCAAATCAGGAAAAACACGTTCTGTATCATTTCGACCATGTCGAATGTGCGTCAAAATGACAGTCAAAATTAACAACTGGTGCGTCATAATTTTGACCGAGGTACCGTCATTGGTAGCCTGAAGTTCGTCATAGTTTTGCCGCATATGTGCGTCATGGTATAATAAAATCCGACGCACATTAGACAAGTGACGCACCATCCCCGGGGTTCATGGGGTGGGTCATACAATTGACAGGTGCATAAGACGGGGCCCATGTATTTACTTACTTTTAATTCACCAGCAACCATTGCTTCGGCCTGGTCCCCTTGGACTGGTCTTTGCTCTTTGCTCCGAGACTCATCATGTGCATAGGCTAGTCCTAATGAGCATAGACCAAACATGAGACAGCTTAACAGGTGCAGGTATGCTGCACACCTTCGTACGGTTCTCACTCTCCTCCCCATCTTGTGCAGTGTGTTTGTAGTTTGGGCTTGATATACAGGCTTTTTGGCTTGTTCAACAGGCTTCTTTGCTTGTCTAACAAGCTTCTTAGCTTGAAAAGGAGACTTCTTGGCTTGTTTAACAGGAATTCCTGGCTTGGCTTGAGATGGGGTGTTTCACTGAGCTTCTAGAACAGGTTGTTCAGGTGGTGTCGCCAGTGAGACCTTTATCTCCTGATCGATCTGTTGAATTACCAGCGAGTGTGCTGTGTGTGGCACTTAATGGATCAATCTAATACCATTCCTTGTAATTATGACATACAGCCATCCGCGTTTATCCTGCAGGGATATAAAGAAAAGTATTGAAAAGGAAAATTACAAATTAAAATCAATCAATCACTTGAAAAAACACCACACACGCATGTAAGCGAAAAACTAAACTTCATAGTGTTTTCAAAGTCAAACTTTGTATGTACTGTATGTCCATCTTTAAGACGGCTTCAAGAAAGCGCCAAGTATTGTTTCATCAAACCTTTGCAAGCATCCCATTCAAATGTGCACTAATTCTAATACACATGTTCCAATGGGATATCTCCAAACTTGTATTTACATGTACAGCTGTTTCATGAGATTTTGCCCTGATATCTTTGATCCAGTAAACAAACTGATAAAACAATCAGAAATAGATACAATGACTGCTCAAAATTACAAGTACCTTGTGCATATAAGCCTATACACTCCGTCTCCAGACCTCCAAATTTTAACATTAAAGACACTCAGTAGTTAGCTCTCATTGGGAATTCAACACCGTTCGGGTGTTTACCCAATAAGAGGTGCTGTCAATCACCAGAATTAGCCTTCAGTTTTATGACCAGCAGGCCTTATGTAACGTACTGCATTTTCCACCCAGTCCCCCACATGGTAAAGTCATTATCTCACTTTTCCGACACCCGAAGACTTTCGATAGACGAGGGGGTATTTCGCTATTGGCCAACGGGTTCGCTGTGTGCAGGCCTAATACCTGTACACACGTTAATGATTTTTATTATCCACCAAGTCTGGTGTCAGTGAACTATGGCAGTCTTCACATGGAAACTGACGAGTGACTCCCTTTAACATAAACACTGTGTCACTGAGCCTACCAAAAGAGAAATCAAGAACCCCTATGGAAAAAAAAGTAAAAAGTAAAATTTTGAATGTGGCTAAATGATCCCACTCTTTCTCATTTTGAAGTGTCCTATTTTACATCAGATCATATACACATGTACCACCATATGACAGTGATATAATTAATCAGCAGACGCACTTTAGACCCTGGAGAGTACACTTAAAGACTACTAATCTCTCAGATTACATTGCTTCTTTGATAAGACAAAAGACAATTCCAGTAGGCCTGTCCTCACTATCTCGAGATTGCCAAATATCCAGCTATTTGAACTATCCCGATCGCAAACTATCCAGCTAATTTGCGTCTTCATTAGACCGAAGTAGCAAAATTAGCGGGATATTTGAACGGGATTGTCATCCCAAGATATCTTGGGATAGTTTGCAAAATATCCCACTATTTGGCAAAATATCCAGCTATTTGTTCGGTGCATCTTCACCAGACCAAAGACTCGCACTATGCGCGAAGGCTGAGCAAAATATCTCGAGCTCATTTCTCAAGGTCGAGTTTCAAGTTTCGAGGTCGAATCTCGAGCTGATGAAGACGCGATTTGTAACTTCAGGATTATTTCCCAAATCAGAAATAGCGGGCTATTTGGCAATCTCGAGATGATGAAGACGCGCCTAGTGATCAGTGACCAAGCTCGTGTACTTTGTCTGAACTGCACCCTGAATAGTGCTCAATATATTGACCCTTGATACATGCTAGATTTGCAAACAATAGACTGTAAATTTAAACCACTGTGATTTGATTAGCGAATCTCCCATTAAGAGGGCTAATAGTTAAAGGGTCAGATATGATCAAACTAATTTAAACGTTTTAACATGGCAGCACAGAAAGCATGGAACAACATCCCACTGTGTACAATGTATCAAAGAAATAAGATTGCTTTATAAAGAAAGCCCTTAAAACATACTTCTTCCCTCAGTAATGTAATCTATATATTTTATGTTTCTCATTAAATTTTGAGATTTTGAAAGCGCTATGGTACTTTTTCTTTTTAGCACTTCTAAGTAAATAATATCATTATAATTAATATATGAATTAGAAATGATAGTTGCCCTCAAATGGAAAACAAACCACTATATACATGTAGATACAACACACAACTAGTTTACCATCGAAATATGTAGAGAATTACTTTGCCCCAACATCATCTCAATGAAATTGATTAATTCAATTATGACATGAATTCCAAATACAGTGAAAACCCAGACTTAACATTGACATGAAGTTCTTGAAAGATCTTGATTTTAAGTTTTTATAGAAACATCCTACTCTGTGACACAGAGGTCAATATTAAAACTTTATTTTTGATGAGAATCCTAAGAGTCAAATGGCCAAGTTGGTGTTTTGAAAGGAATGGATAATTAAAGGAATCTTTGCTTGAGCTAATACGTGTGTTATACCATCGCCCGCGCGGCGAGTCATGAAAATGTCACGCATAGCTGATCTTTGAACTTGGCGTCTCTGAATACATTGCAGTCTGTTGTGATTGATACATTGTGTGGCCTGATCATTTTGCAGCTGAGCATCCCTTGCAAAATTAATCTAGGAATCTTGTGGTTTTGGAATAGTTCTTTTGAATCCAGAGTAGCAAAACATGGCTGCGCTTGTGCAGGCTTCAAATTTTCTCACTGAGATACTACAACGAAACGTGTGTTAGGTTATGTAAAGCCAAATTTTCTGAATTCAAGATTTCATGACACGCTGTTGCCACGATGGTGCTACTTGACTCGAGCAATTAGAGGAGCAAGCTGCAAAGCTCACAGACTGTATTTTTGTGCGATGTATTTCTTTTCTACAGGCATTTGACACAATAGTCAGTAAGGGCGCTGGTCCAAGAATAAGGATCGTCTGCATAAACGCGGACCTCAAAAATAAAGATTGTCCTCATTTTCGGAGACTTTCTAATTTGTTGATAGGTGCGTTGGCGATACGAAAAACGGATTCTGCAATGATTTTCTTGATGCATTTTACTAGGGTGTCTGATCGCGCACCCGATGTTGTGTGCTAAAACCCTTCCCATAGAGATTGTACGCATCCCTATGTGGTCTACGTGCATTGCGCGACCATGCAAAATTGGTCAATGATTTTATGAAAACATTTGAAATTCAAACCTTTATAACAAATGATCCTGAAGGTGAAACTCAATTAATGAGGTGTCATATGAAAGAGCAGGTTTTTCTCCATATTCCCCATAGGGGGCCACCTCCAGAATTGAAAAAATATCTTGGTCAAAACAGCGATTTAAATGTTGTTTGCCTCCTAGCTCCAAAATTTGCCACTTTCCTGAGCTGCGCCCCAGCGGCTTAAGTAGGGCTAGACGTAACAATAATATCCGGGTGCTTTTTTTTTTCGCTAGCCCCAAGGAATCATTTGGTCTAACAGTTTGAAAATACCCTTCCCACATTTTTGGAATCAGCTAATTAGGGAGGCGTGAGCTCCGCTCCCTCCAAACCATGGTTACATCGCGTAACATTTGCGCGTATAGTGAATGAAAGTATGGATAGCCGTTCGCGCCATAAACCCCGGAAGTGAATACACGTTATAGTCAATGGCAATATCGCGGAGACAACGAATACACGTTATAGTCAATGGCAATATCGCGGAGACAACGCATGTTGTCTCCGCGATATTGCCATTGACTATAACGTGTATTCACTTCCGGGTTCTATGGCGCGAACGGCTAGCCATACTAGTCGATGGCACATAATCGCGAAGACAGCGTGGCTCAAGCTGCAAGTTGCGCATGACATGCGTACGCTATGCATACGCTTGCATATCACGCGATACAGCTGTTTGGCTAAATTTAGCAAAACAACATAACTCTGCGTGTACGTCTTTTTAGTCGATTCTGAGCAAAATCCTATGAATATTGCAGCGTTTCGGAGGGGCTGCATCTTTTGATAGAAACATCGGTGAGACTTGAAATTTGAAATGTATTATTCTGATTACATTTTTAATTCAAATATCAAACAAAAATGGTGAAAAACGATCCCAAATTGAAAATTGAAAAATCGTTCAGACACCGTAATTTTACATTGACTTTGTACAGAGACTTTCACATTATGAGCGATAAATCCTTGGGAAGACGGACAACGCACAAAAGTAGACAGTGAACTAGCCTCTTGTCGATGCCCTCGCGCTGTTGGAGTCTCTAAATTCTGACGAGCGAAGCGAGTCAGAGAAACCGAGGCGCTCGCGCTGAGGGCCTCTTGACAAGTGATCTGAATTATATATTCATGAGACCCGATTTCCTACTGAATTATGCATGTCTAGACCGCAGCGATTGTGTGTGTGTACGTGTGTGTTCGGAATTGCCCAACTAGGCTAGTCTGCAAGCACAGACCCTAATTTGACACTTTATAAAAAAATCATTGTGCCTTGAGAGAAGCCTAGCCCAGCTATCTACTGGTACCTACTGGTTGTACCAATATAGGTCAGGAACAGCTATAGTACGTGGCATATGGTAGTCTTATAGTGCACACTCTCTGTTACGACTGACCAGGGTTTGTGCTTGCAGACTACAACTAGGCGGCCAGTCTCGCTCTCACGGAGGGAATTCGCACAGAGCGGTAGATATTACGTCATAGTAGCTCTCTCTGATTGGATGACTTTCACCGAACTCTGCTGGGTCGGAATATTCGCCAAACAAAGTAAAACATAAGAAATCCAGATCACTTGTCAAGAGGCCCTCAGCGCGAGCGCCTCGGTTTCTCTGACTCGCTTCGCTCGTCAGAATTTAGAGACTCCAACAGCGCGAGGGCATCGACAAGAGGCTAACAGTGAACTAGACCTAGGGTTATTTTTTTAAGCGGAATCCATTTTTCACATCGCCAGCGGGCTGTTCGGTAACCCAAAACCTGCAGTGTGCCAATGAAAAAAAACGTCCCCGAAAATGCAGGCGATCCTTATTTTTTAAGACGCATTTTGTCCGTGTTAATGAGGTCGATCCTCATTCCCAGACAAGCGCCCCTACTGATAGTCTCAAGTCCACATCGCTTGCTGTCTGTCATCAAATAATACATCCCCCTAAAGTGCACATCTGCCATACAATACCACTAATAAGTAAGTTCAGAGAAAATGCCATCGGCCTCGGTGTTTCACGGGGGGCGGACCACG
>JAVYIG010011373.1:0-61370 GCA_035222895.1 Strongylocentrotus droebachiensis
TCATTTTCCAAAGAGCATCAAACATAATGTTCAATTGTCGAAAACCATTTGAATATGTTAAGTATTGGCTGAGACATGACCATCTGAATATATATATATGTCCATGGGATTTTAGTGTTGTATTGCTCTGGTTTCTTATGTTATGAACCAGAGCACTATAACACAGAGTTCCCATAGGACATATATTTATTCAGATGGTCATATCTCAGCCAAAATGAAAAATAAAGAAAAATTGAGAAATTCTAAAAATTGATTTTGTTATGATGTCACACTTCACCACTCTATGCAGGTATAGTTTCTGGCCTTCCGTTTGTGAGTGTTCAGAATGTTAGGAGTGACTGGAACCAGTGACCTCTCGTAACCCAAACAAGAATCTTTCCTCATTCGTTTACCATTGTTCAAGATCTTGTACACAATTTGCAACTTTCTCAAAAATATCTAGCATACTTGTCTCGATCATGCGCTAAGCAGTGATATAAATTGATCACCATATACATTTTTTGTTGGTGAAGCAATGTGTGTTTCAAAATACCCTCGTCTGTTTGTCACGTACAGTGACCAGCGCAATGTGAGTTAACAAAGTCTCTGAAATTGAAATTTGTCAAGAATTTTTAGGACATACTGTATACATGTAAATGTATAATGGCCCAGGCAAACCGTGAACCGCCATACAGTGTTCCCCATGTTTGTGATTAATTCTCATTTTATATCTCTACATGTATTTATATGTTGACATTTTTCCTCAGGCTGAATACCATTCACGATGGCAAAGAGGGCGCGAACAGAAGAGATGACGTGAATCCCTGAGTGATGACACACCAAGTACAAGGTACAGACATGTTTAGCTGCACTTTAGCATATGTCCACTGTGTTTATTAAGGCCCCCCCCCCCCCCCCCCCCCCCCCCCCCCCCCCCCCCCCCCAGAAGAAGTTCTTTGGTTGTCCTAGATTGCTTTACCGGAGTAGGGGCGGGCGGGCTGATTTTTGTTGTCTGCGGCAATGCGAGACCTTGTGCTTGGGGTCATGGAGAATGTCCAGCGCATTCTGCCTGGGAGCCTCTACGGGTGGTACCAGCACCACATCATCATCCACTCTACCATGGCCACAGGAATCCTGTAGCCTTGAGATATTGATTCATCTAAGCCGATGCCACTACTCAGCGCACTTATGATCTCCCCTACTTTAACACTTATAATTTTTAGCTCATCTTTCTCCGGGAGATTCTCAATATTTGAATTGTACAATTCTGAAATTGTTGCATGTGTGGCAACACGGCAACTCGGTCAAATAAAATGTTTGTACTGAGCTTGCAATGAGTAGACACTGTATAAGTCGCCATTTTGGTTGTGTTGCAAAACAGCAGTTGCTAGGGTACCCATTTGCACCTGGGTGGAGAGTGGCAAATGTGAATACAGGACTTGGGGGGGGGGGGGGGGGGGGGATACAAAAAGAATCTGAAGAGCAGGCACACAAAACAAAGGAAAGAACAGTTACCCCATTCTCTTCAAAATTTTGAAGGGGGACATACAATTTTGTGGGTGGTTGTGTACTTTGACACTTTGACTTGACTATGCGTATCTATCTTGCTCCCTCAACGAGACGACTCAACTCAACAACCCCCTCTCTCTTACTCCCACTCTCCTCTCTCTCTCTTACTCCCACCCTCCTCTCTCTCTCTTACTCCCACTCTACTCTCTCTCTCTTACTCCCACCCTCCTCTCTCTCCTCTCTTTTAACCCCCTGTTTCTTTTGTTTTCCTTTTCTTTCTTTGCTTTCTTTTCTTTCTTTTCCTTTCTTTCTTCCTTCTCCTTCCTCTTTTTATTTTTCCCAACGGCAGCGCAATTTCACTGACAATATCCTGACAGGTGGGGAGGGGTGGGGGTGTCACACCCCCACATCCCCCTTTAGCGATGCCCCTGCTGAGAGTCCAGATTCCTGATATCAAACAGGCATTAGATAAAAATGGGGCTGGAGGTAGAAAGACAAGTAATGGTAACGTGATGATGCTTCAGAACTGGGCAGAGATATTCAAACCATCCAAGCAACTTCCAATTCTTAGAGCTGCTTTCAAAAAGGCGGGCTTACTAGAGGTGGAAGAAACATGTTTCACAAGCAGCTGCAGTGACTTTTGCTGATGTTGTTGCTGTTGCAATTTAACTATGTCATGCAAAACGACACGGTATAGAAACAGTCCGTTGCCATATCTAGTCAGATTGTTAAACGCTCATAGTACTGAATAATTACCAGTTTCACCTTCGACGAACGCATTGTTCTCCACTACTTTCACTCTCTCAATACCCCTTTTTTCTCCTCTCTGTCAGTGCTGTGCTCTTTGTCTCCCCCCTCTCTCTCTCTCTCTATTTCTCTGATATAACTTCCTAAATAAAATGGTGACATGTGAATGCATTTTTGAATAATGTTACTATAGAGTTTTACTTTTTTTTAACTAAATCAGACTTAATTGTACAAAATCCTGTTTGACTTTTTAACAATTCCCAAGATGATGCACATTATATCGAATATTACAATGGCAACCTTTTACCCATGTTTTTATGCGAAACTTATCTTATTTGTATGCAATATTCTACATGTATCTTTTACTAAATTGGCCCAAATACAAAATGTTCTGCATTTTACCTACGATGTATAATTGGTTTTAATCATCGTAGCATCTATTTGATTTTATAATTCCTGGATTTGGTTTCTGTTGTTGTCTCTGTCTCTGTTTCTGTTATTGAAGAAAACACCATAACCATACCATACCCATCTGGCTATGCATTTTCCAACCAAAACATTTAATTCTTTTTAATATTAAAAATGTATTACTATCCATATATTGTATAAGTTCAATATATAATTTTATTGCAATTATGGTGATACAATTCAGATTTCTGTATATGTACCAAGCAATTTGCCAAGGTTGTTGAAGCACAATTATATATCATATGTACAAAAGAATTCCAATTTTACTACCATAATGCTACCATTGCATAATGTTTTACGTGTAATTTTACTTTGTCACTGATGTATAGTTTGTAAAAGAAACTGCAATTCGGCTCTCGGGCCATTTTAAATAAATAAATTAATTAATTACATTTAATCAACACAGCTTTCTTTCCTACCTATACATATTCTAAATACAGAATGAGCTCAGTGGCCAATGTTGATTTTGACGACATCTTGAAGAAGATAGCCAAGGCCCTACACAGAGATTCAGACATCGATGATCTCGGAAAAGCCTTGGGATTTCGGCCCGGAGAAATCGGTCGCAAGATTGCACAAAACGAAAAGCAAGGAGGGAATTACATGGGAACATTGGATTTGCTCAGGATGTGGCGAAATAGACAAACACCTTCGACTGAAAAGGCGGCATTGAGGTCTGCACTATTAGAAGCTGGATTAGATAACCTGGCAGACCAATATCTAAGCACTCCCGTACCCGGTAAGAGATTCTTTGCATTACGAAAAGCTCTCATTAAAACTATACCCCACCACTATAACACAGGAATCAATGTAAATCTGGTGGAGTATCAGAACCCCAATTTCGTTTCTCTCGTTAAAACTTTGAGAGAGCTACTACTATAAGACAGGGACCAATGTAAATCTGGTGGGGTCTCACAACCCATATTTCATTTCTGTCGTTAAAAACTTGGACAGAGCCTTGAGGCTCTGCGTAAGAGATTATGATATGGGATATCCTTGGTAAAATGTATCATCCCAGTATGTACTGACAGTACAAAAGAGCAACAGAATAAATGAATACATACATTGTAAGGAAGAGAAGTATAGGAAAATGTCAGTTCGCAGATTGTCTAGTGAACCCTCAAAATAGTTGTTTGATCGACATGTCCTGTAGTCTGTAAGCCTTAATAATAATGAACATTGAAAGAGGCTGTTAAAAAAAAATCCATTATTTTTTTCAAGTCTTACGGTGCCAAAGGCTTTTGCTTATTTCATGATTTTATCCAAACATAAACAATGCATACGTTTCACAAACCTGTGCCTTGATCTTGTGCTATATCATAATTGTATTACCTTTTCGCTGTACTACGGCGATCTGTAGCATGGTATTTTGTTCCAAGTTTTGTGATATGTTTATGGAGCATAAAATTTGTCAACGTGTTTATACTGTACAAACTATATCCACTCAAAACAGTTTCCATTATAAATTAGTTCGACGAGTGTGGCATGGGTATCCTCTGATATCTTGAAAAGACAATCTTTAATATGCACACAAAAATTCGAGAACACATGAAATTAATTGTTACACATAATAAACATTAGAGGTAAAGTCCTTTCACATGTCATTTAAGTTCATTTTTGTGCTGTAATTTTGTTATACTATTTCTTGAAATTATACGAAAACTATTTCGCTTTTAAGAGCCAATTCCCACGATCATTAACTTGTACGCTTATAAATCTGAGCCAGTGGCATATCAAGCTAGAATTGATAAACCAAGGTAGAATCGCACCCAACTGAAAAACAGCTAGAACTTTGGCTGCAGAAGTCAGCCCTGCATATATACCCACTGCAAATTTAAGTTCATTAATTTTAGGGGGAGGGGGTTCAATGCGAGGATCTGCGTCCGTATCCCGGGTTTATCCTTTGCCGAACACTTAATATCAGCAGAACCTGTTTAAACAGAAACAGCAAGACGTTTTCAACTTCCTCGGCAGTGATTTCAAACCAAGAATCTAATTTTCTTACATCATTTTTTTGCATGCTCTTCTCTTTTTCCTCAGGTGACGATGAGGCGATGCCAAGTGAAATGATAGAGTTAAGAGAACAACTGAAAAGAAGATATCGCAAGAAATTTGGTAAGATCAAAACATCGCCTGTGGACTCTCAGTCACGGGCATGGCTTCAGCACATCTATGTCGATCTCGTCCTGAAGTTGGGATTGGAAGGGGAAAAGGAGGAGCCAATAGATTATGATGGGTTGTTTAAATTCATAAAAACTGACACACCGACAGGTTTTGTAACACGATTAGCTTTCATTGGAGAAGCTGGTGTAGGGAAATCGACGCTGTTTGCTAAGATAGCTCATGATTGGGCTGAGGGTAAAATTCTTCAAGAAATCAATCTGCTTTTTCTTGAATCATTTCAAGAGATTAAAGAGAGCCGATTCTTCGGGGATACTGTCATGGGCCATTTCCCAGATGACTCAGAAATAAAAGGGGAACGGGTCGATGCATATGTGAGGAAAAATCCGAGAAAAGTCCTAATCTTATTGGACGGACTAGACGAGGCACATATTAACATCAAAAAGCCAGACAGTAATGACGCTATCGTATCGATTGTCAGAGGAGATCGATTCATTGATACCCCAGTTGTCATCACAACCCGTCCTTTTGGAGCTGATCAGATCAAGAGCATCATGATGATTACTGAACACTACAGGTTTGGTAAGGTTAAGGGCTTCTCAAAGAAAAACATGTCAACATATATCAAAAACTATTTCGAAAATGATTCTCAGTCTGCTTCGACCCTCATTGACTTCATTGATACAAACCAAGTGGTCTCTGAGTACATGGCACCCCTCCCGATATTCTGCTGTATGCTATGTTGCCTGTGGAAAAAGCCATCTGAGCGGGAAAATATTCAGACAATGAAAACATTCTCACAACTCTTGAAGCGTCTTGTCTTTTCACTTCAAGAGCAATACTCTTCCAAACGAAATGAATTAGAAGAGAGCGAGAGCTATGGAAGCCGCATGAAAAAAGCTGATGAAAGTATGAAAGAGCTTGGTTGTATCGTATTTCAAGGTCTGTTGGATAAACAGCTCATCTTTGATGAAAACGCGTTTGGCTTATGCACAGAAGCTGCAACGACTGCATGCGAGGTCGGGATTCTTAGCATGGAAAAAAGGCCAGCACCCTTGCAAATCAGAGAAAGTCAGCGAAAGCAATTTATCCAGGAATTCTCTTTTCCTCATAAGTTACTGCAGGAGTACATAGCAAGTTTCTACCTTGCATCGCTGTTCCACAAAGATCGTCAAGAATTCAACACAATCCTGGCAAACACTCTCATAAAAAACTACAAGGAATTCAGATATGTCTTGTACTTCACTGCAGCTCATGGAGGTGCAGTAGGAAATTCGGTCCTGGAAACTCTATGCAAGAAAGTTGATGACATGAAATTCATCATGGAGGTTGCTTTTGAATGTCATGATACAGAAGCCATTGATCCTGTCAGGAATCTTTTGAAGACGAAGGCACATCTTTTGTTCGCTAATTATCATCCAATCGCTGCACTTATCTTCACACTGGAGTCAATAGGGAAAAAAGTACCGGTAGTAAGTTCCGTGAATAGAATTATAGACATATCTCATTTTCATTGATATGTAGTTGTGAAATGTTATCATGTTGAGGGAATACTGTCATCTGTTGAGCCTCCAGTGATTATGCAAATTTCGCTACAAAGAAAATACAAATACAAGAGACCTACACAATGCATTGTCTGTTTTTTTTTCTGTTCTACTGACCGATAATCATTTAGAACCTGCCATGTTCTCCTGTTGTTATTAGGTATTATAGCAGGCTGCAATGTGTAGTTATAGTCTCATACAAGAGCGAGAGTCATATCATCGTTTACCTCTTCCTCATATAAGTGTAAAACTTTCCTTTAAAAAAAGGAAGGAAAACAATATTACATGGCAATTTTAGAGGAATCAAACACACACACCCACACACACCCACACTCACATCCTTCACAGGAAATAGGTCACCCAACCAAACAAATTACAAATCTGATGTAGGTCATGTTATATTTTGAATATGCCTTTATAATCGTTATCGTTCGTTCATGTACTTCATACATTCACATTATGATTATATATAACTCAAATTTGATTCAATTTATATTTTTCAAACATTTGATTCATTTGATTCATTTGATTGGTCTTGGTATATTTATATCCTTCGTATTTACACACATCCACGCCTTCTGTCTGTGGTGAAAACAATACACACCATGGTCTCTCTTTTTTTTTTTAACTGTAAACTATAAATGGACACACGCAAAACTACTTTTAAAGTTAAACAAAAAATATATCGGAAATAAAATTTGCAGATCGAATGCTAAAATTCTATTTGTTCTATTTGTTTTACAGGTAAGAAGAAGTTCTTTAATTCGTGAAACATTGGGTGTTAGCAAGTCCTTCAAAGCTAACGCATCATCGTCACATGCAGCAGCAGTAGGTCTTTTCACATTGCCGAACTTACGAGAGTTGGACTTTAGAGTGGGCATGGATGATGAATTCTACACAGGAATGTCTGCTGCAGCTTCACAGTCCAAGGTATCAGGGGCCTGTTTATTGTATTACATCAATGAATCCTAAATCATAATTACCATTATTTCTTGATCGATGCATACTCCTATTTGTTGCTTAATTTAAAAAAATACAATCATGAACACTCATAATTTCGTTCACTGATTTTCACAAAGGTGGGAAATCTAAGCATCATGAAAGGCTCGTAAAAGGGTCTTGCTCTCCTCTTTCTCTTCCTTTTCCTTTTTACTTATCTTAAATATGTATCTTCCTTTGTCATTTTTCTCTTAATTTGCCACAATTTGGCGGTGCTTTGGACATCGGTGGAAAATGTGACCCCCAGTCAAAGTCGTTGCCACCCTCCAATCTATGAAGATATAAATTTCACTATCTTTTTTCTCTTCTTTTTTCTTCCTCTTCTTCTTCTTCATATTTTATTTTTGTTCAGGTTAAAATTTGTTAACGATTTTCCATTAGGGATAGGTTATATTGGCTGTAATCACCACTCCACGCACTGTAGGACGTAGGATTAGATGGGAAGAAATGTTCCCTTAACGCCTTCCCATGCTTACTGTGCGTCCCTACACTTCTACCGCGATTCTAGTTGATATACACACGCACATTGGTGTAATGAGCCTAACATTTTGAGAGAGCTGAGCCAGAAAGGGATCCAGTGTCAATCCGTTGGAAAGCGGTGGGGGTGGGGGTGGGGGGGGGGGGGGGGGGGGGGGGGGTCTACATCCGCCCTTCCCTGAAATTAGAAGTCTATGCAGCTATTCTATTTCATAGACATTTCACAGTATATCAAATCCATGGGTAAATTCCATATTCTATTTTGAAAATGCTAGAAAATTTTAGGTTTTGTACTTTGGAACATTTTCAAGGCTAAGTCCACTCTAAAAAAATAATTTGCTTTTAATTGACAAGAGAAACAGAGCAAAAAAAATTGAGTAAAATCGGATAACTAATAAGGAAGTTATGATGTTTTTTTTTAAGTATGAAAAACTATGGAACTTAGTATATCACTACACAAATTGCCAATTTGGTTATCAGTTTGTGACTTCATTGCCTCACTTTTTATCAATTGCTTTATATATTTTTATCCCATTAATTTCCCTTTTTATCCCCAAATTTCCCCATGCCTTTGCCCAGGTTATATGATTTGTTTTGTAAATTGTCATGCACGCAATATGATACAAATTGTATCATATTGGGTGCATGACAATTTACAAAATCTTCATGAACTTTGAAGAATTGATACTATTTTCTGAATATTATATATTTATAATCATTGATTTTTTATAAATAGTTTATCATTAAGTCACATTTTTCATGATTTAACTGAAAATAATTACTCTATATTAGTGCATCCACACAAAAACAGGAAATAAGGGGGAAAATTAGAAATTTATATTATTGATATAAAGAAAACAATTAGTGGATAGTGAGGCAATGACATCACAGAATCATGAGTGAGTTCCCAATTTGTCTTGTGATTTTCAAAGTTTTTCATTTCATTAAAAATTCATAACTTTCTTATTAGTTATCCGATTTTGCTCAAACTTTTTTTGATTGGTTTGTCTGATTTTTCTGCTTCTATTGAAAGTAAGTTATTTTTTGGAGTGGACTTGCCCTTTTAACCACAGATATATCTTTCAGAGAATGAGTCCTCTCTAATTATGTTATAACAATGGCTTACATTTCTTTTCTTGCAAGAAAGAGAGAGAAGATTTTCCATTTTTCAATAGTGAAACTTTGCATTCTAGGCGACCTCAGAATCTGAATAGTATGTCACATTGCCTGTAGAACTTTAACTCGTTATTTATCATACAAATATTGATCATTTTGAATTAAAAAAAAAAAATTATTATTCATGGGTATAAGCACCACTTAAATCCCAGTGGATGTATCCCGTAATGTACCCAGAATTACTGCATCTTTTTGCAGTACTATTTCACCCATCTTCCCTCAGTTTTGATAAAAAAATGATAATGTATATAAGCCTATTGTAAAGGCGGCTGGGTGGGGTATGAGAGGTGTTCCCCTTTCCTTTTTAAGGAATTTTTGGTTCTTTTAAGGAAATTCTTCAAGACGGATATAAAGGAAGGGTTTCAGAATTCTTCGAGATAAAATTTAGTACCGACGTCCATGAGCTAAATAACGGTTTTATCATGGAACTCGACTCAACTTTGATACATTTTCGCTTTGAAATTCTTCAAGACGGCCCACAAAACAAAACACAATAATAAATAATCACCAAGTTATCATCGTTACCATTTGCTTTTTTTGCATTTCCGCTGCGGCACGCCTAGCCGGCCGGTCGGACGTCAGAGCATTGCGTTAGGTACACATCCTGCTAGGTCGCTAGTACCCCCTGCTACACCGAGCGCTTGCAAAACGCATGCCGTTTGCACTTTATTTTTCGCAAAATATCGTCAGTTTTCATCAGGTCCCCGCCACATGTTTTGAATTCCTGAGCGAAGGGGGCCTGTACAGGGGAGGGTAGCGCCAAGCCCCCCCCCCCCCCACCAGTAAGCCAGTGTCTACAAGAGACCCATCAGTAAGAATTTCATATTAAGTAGCCTCTTCGCACAAGCATATGTAAAGAGGGCAAGGGGCAGTCCCCTCCCACCAACAATTTCTAACAGAGAAAATAAATTGCTTTTTTCATTTCACTTGGAAATTATAAGCAGAAACTTCTTGAATTGTGAATATTTTCTCAACAAATTTTCTGCTGATGTAAAAGCCAAATGTTAAATATAAAGAGAAGGGGCAACTGGATTCACATCTCTTGTAATATATATAGCCCAATACTATAGATAAAGCTGGACGCCGTTATTCTTATTTTAGAGAGGAAAGTCTGTCTCTAATTATGATCATGATTGAACATAACTATCCATTTTTACTGCTGTACTAGTGATATTATAATATTGATAACTTTGAACAAGTAATATCATATGGAAATCATATAACTGTAACTGTCAAATTAACAAGGGAGAGAGGATAAAGTATCGTCCGCTGTCCTACCCCACCCCACATTTCTTTTTCTTCCTTCAGGGAAATGTCATTCTACAGCATTTTGTATGAAATATGATTTCTTTTTTGTTATATTTTAAGATCCAGTTTTCTTTGAATCTGAAAATTACATTCTATTTCATAATATGTGAATAGTACATTAAGTTTCATTTGCTCAAACAGACCCTCTCCCCTCTCTTTTGCCTTTTTTCTGAAATGCACATAATGTATACATCACATTCTCACCTCATCGTTCTTTCTGTAATAGCTCTTACCACACCCCCCTCTCTCTATTTCTCAGTGACCTCGCTGGGTGGCTAATCCCTCCTGTCCACACTATTACAGATGGCCTTTAAGAATATAATATATCAATGACATACCATCATGATGTTTAAGTACTGAACATAAGTAATACTTCAATTAGACATGTTGATATTACTATTCACTTTATTCAACCTGTCCTGTCACGTCACCAGACTGAGGAGCTAACGCACTACCTCTCGGATCTATATTATACAAATATACACTGCCTTGAGAGGTTCTGGTTAAAACTATGCGCAAGAGGTGACTCCAATAGTACTATTTGCTGAGGGGCGCAGCCCCGAAGCAAACGGTACTTTTGGAGTCACCGAGGCCCATAGTTTAACCAGTACCTCGAATAGAAGGCATGGTATATTTGTTTTATATCCTGCATCAAAAATTTATTAAAAAAAAAAAAAACATTTTTGGGAAGAAAAAAAATTATTTAAAAAAAAAATGTCAATTTTTATCTAAAAAGATTTAAAATATTTTGTTTTCATTAAATTAAGATTTGAAAAAGAAAAAAAAATTCAATTAAAAAAAAAAAATCACATTTTTTTGTTCAACTCCCAAATAGTAAACCAAAATAGTACTCTCGTATAGTACTTTCTAAAAATAGCTCAAATATTTTTGGTCATGTGACGAGCTCTCAACCAATCAAAAGCCAACAAATTTTTGATGCAGGATATAAATACATATAGGCGTGTTTTAAAGCACTTATCCTATACATGCCAAAGAATGGAACTAGGCTCGACTAGCACTTGTGCTAACTTCTAGTTCCCATTAACAACTTCACCTAAACATAGTAATATACATATTTAAGTATATATCTTTTGTACATTTAATAGTATGCAGATGTATGTCTAAAAAATATCGTTTTAAAACCATTACTGTTCAATCGACATTACTCTTATGTTATGTATACATGTATCAGTATTTTTTTTTTTTTTGCATTGTATGATTGTTCATATGTACTGTCATTATTGTGATGTGTTGTTGTTAATAAATTCAAATTCAAATTCAAATTCACATAGTATTTTGCATAGTCAGAAGCATGCTCATATAAATATGATAGTCTGACCATGCTGACAACAAGAAAAATGAATCATTTGAATAGACTGGACTTTATTGTGACAAAGTATTATTCATATAAATGGGTGGTTTAGGAAATTATTTATAGTTTGTCAATAAAGTCTTAAGGAGATATTACATGTACACTATAAATAGAAAGAAATAAAATCTTTATTCTGCTTGAATAGACACTCTTTCTTTTCCAACTATTCATAATTAATCACATTTGTTTGACTTTCTTCATCTCATGTTTCTTTTCTCTTACCACCGCCATTTCTTTTGGGCTATTTAGCCCCTCTCTCTCTGTCTCTCGCTCTCTCTGTCTCTCTCTCTCTCTCTCTCGCTCTCTCTGTCTCTAATACTCTTTTCACACTGGTTTTGCTTAACCCCGTACTTTGCTTAGCCCCGTACTATCCTTAACCCCGGACTATTTTTTTGGCTTTTCACACACACTGTTTTTTAGGTTAGCAGGAGTTGGCACCACAATTGCGGAGTTAGCCCTGCTATTTTGCAGGGTTAGTTAACCCTGTACTATAGGTGGGGCTAAGACCCCCCCCCCCTTAACCCCACCTATAGTACGGGGTTAAGCAAAATATTGCCAGTGTGAAAACAGTATCTCTGTCTCTCTTTCTATCTCACTGTCTCTCTATATCTCTCTTTCTCTATCTCTGTCTCTGTCTCTCTCTATCTCTCTGTCTGACTCTCTCCTTCTGTCTCTCTATCTCTAACTCTATCTCTCTGTCTCTTCTCTATCTATCTCTCTCTATCTCACTGTCTCTGTCTCTCTCTCTCTCTCTCCATCTCTCTGTCTGACTCTCTCCTTCTCTGTCTCTCTATCTCTATCTGTCTCTCTGTCTCTTTATCTCTATCTCTCTGTCTGACTCTCTCCTTTTCTGTCTCTCTATCTCTCTGTCTGTCTCTCCATCTCTCTCTATCTGTCTCTATCTCACTGTCTCTGTCTCTCTGCTCTCCCTGTCTGACTTTCTCCTTCTCTGTCTGTCTCTCTCTCTCTATCTCTCTGTCTTACTCTCTCCTCTGTCTTTCTATCTCTAACTCTCTGTCTGTCTCTCTATCTCTCTCTATCTCTCTGTCTGTTTGTTTGTGTGTCTCTCTCTCTATCTCTCTTTCTCCCTCTCTCCTTTTCTCTTTCCCTTGCTTTAAAAGTCTAGATAGAGGGTAATGAAGTTACATTAATGACAATGAAAAATATTTAAATTAGACATGTCGTGTTTTCATGATAATACTATTCATTCTATTCAACCTGTCCTATCACCTCATTAATAAACGCGGATTAATGTTTTTCACATTAACCAACAAAATAGAAATTATTTGTTATCAGTCACTATTTTGCTCATATCAATATAAAACTCTTACAATACTGATCATAAGAAGCATGAGTCATGTGAAAAGACTGGATATCAATGTCATAATGATATCAATTCATATACATGCATATTTTTAGAGCACGTATTCTATAAAATAATTTTTAACATTATATTTTTAGAAATTTATCTAAATTTTGTCAATAGTCACTAGAAATTAATTTTACATATGCATTGTAAATTTTGATAAGGTTTTATTCCAATATTCAACAATACAGCTGGAGGCTGATGCAAGTGAATTTACAAGGTAAAAATAATTCCATATACATAAAAATATAATTATATGCTTTAACACTTTTAAATGAATCCAGATATAAACAGTACATAGTAAATAAATCATAAATAATGAAAACAATAATAATATTGAGTTCGGTTTGCATACTTGGATATGATATAAATAGAAAATCAAAGGGTGTAAGATCAGATATACAGTTTGAGAGTCGGTGCAGGACATTTTGATAAAGTATTAAGAGAAAAATTATTATTGATCATTAACAAATTGAAACTAAATGATTAAACTGTAACATTTACATGTACCTGAAGTATATATACAAAATAAATCGATAAAATACAATTATTAAATATTGTTATGTATGATCATCATGGATACGTGATGTAAAACCCGGCTATTATTATTATTATTATTATTATAAAATTACATTTATTAAAATACATTTATTGAAATAACATTAATAATTATTGCATTGATCAACTTGCATTTATCAAGATAAATTTAAACAGTCAGATAATATACATTGTTCTTCTGTGTTGCATATATTGGCAATGAGAATATCTTTTATAATAATTTATCGGATCAAAATTGCATTTAACTAAATTATATCTCTAAAAATTACATTTCTTTTCTCAAAATAAAATTCTTAAAAACTGCATTTTATCAAAGTTCTATTTATTAAAATCATATTTATCAAAACTATATTCATAAAACTACATACAAATTCAGATAGAGGTTTAGGATTAAATAGCTAGACCTATATGAGGAGGTCGGGATTACTATTTAGTAAACGAACAATTGATGGGATACTAGAATTGTAATATCTTGTGGTCCTGCATTTTGGTTCATGGAGAGATGTGAGTTGCGTAACTGCCTTCCAGACAGTGATCGTCGGGACTTTAGAAGAAAGTCACGATGGCGAGCTGACGTGAGAAGGTCACGTGCAAAAGAGAGGAGAAGACCTTCTCGTTGTGAGTGGAGAGAATCAAGACGGAGGTGATCCAAAGCACCGCGGTAGGAGTCATACCCACCAAGGATGACTCCACAGACCCTTTTCTGCACACGTTCAATGTCATTGGATTGAGCAGTGGTCAGTGACGAGGACCAGACAGGTGATGCGTATTCAAGTACAGGTCTGATGTACATAGCATAAATAGCAACCAAATCAGAGGTCAGGAGTCTACATTTTCTGAGGCGATATACGATGTAGAGATGTCTGCTAGCCTTCGAAACCATCGCTGAAACATTGGACGGATATAAAGCTTTTATTCTGCTTAAGCAGACACGGTCTCTCTTTAATAACTATGATTAATCACATTTGTTTGTCTTTCTTCATCTCGTCTTTCTTTTCTCTTACCACCCCCATTCCCCTTGGGCTATTTAGCCCCTCTCTCTCTCTCGCTCTCTCTGTCTCTCTCTCTGTCTCTCTTTCTATCTCACTGTCTCTCTCTATCTCTCTGTCTCTTTCTCTATCTCTCTTTCTCTATCTCTCTCTCTCTCTCTATCTCACTGTCTCTCTCTCTCTCTCCATCTCTTTGTCTGACTCTCTCCTTCTCTGTCTCTCTATCTGTCTCTCTATCTCTTTATCTCTATCTCTATCTCTCTGTCTCTTTCTCTATCTGTGTGTGTGTGTGTGTGTGTGTGTGTCTCACTCTCTCTTTCTCTCTCCTTTTCTCTTTCCTTTTCTCTTTCCTTTTCTCTTTCCCTTGCTTTAAAAGTCTAAGTTGAGGTTAATGATGTTACATTATAAATGACAATGAAAATATTCAAATTAGACATGTCGTCTATACTTGGTATTACTATTCACTCTATTCAACCTGTCTTGTCACATCACCAGATTGAGAAGCTAATGCACTGGAAATCAGATCTGGGTTCTGCTGCATCCTCTCATTATGCGAGAGGTCTCTGCTCCATGCCTCATCTTCGATCACTGGATCTGGTCAGTGTAAAGCTGAGCGAGGAGTTCTACTCAACGATGGCCTCTGAAGCATCAAATTCAAAGGTATATCCGAATACGATTTTTATTGGAAACAAATTTTTTCTCTAATAGTTTTGCAATCTCCAAACTGAACATACGAGGGTAAATGCTTTTCACATTAAAAAAAGAAATAGAAATCATTTTATTGTCATCATCCTCATAGCAATATAATGCCCAATTACAATACTAATACTTACAATACTCATAATAAGAAGCATGAGTCATGTGAATAGACTGGATTTTCATGTCATAATGATTCAATTGAAATTCATATAAATGCTTATTATCTTACAAATAGTAGTTCCCATTATATTTTTAGAAATTATTTAAATTTTGTCAGTTGTCGCAAGAAATTGATTTTACATGTCCATTTTAAATAGGCGGATATAATTGCATGATTTAAGCGCATATCCTGTAGATAGGCCTAGTATTCTGCCTTTTTGTGTGTGAATTATTCATTGTCCAAAAAAGATATTACATGCACAATATAGATAGTCCGATATAACATTTTATTTTGCTTGACAAGACATATTGGTCTCCTTTTCAACTATTTAAGACATTTGTTTGTCTTTTTACCACAGCAATGTCGCTTGGTTTTTTCTCTGTCTCTTTCTTCCTCTCTCCCTTCTATTCGAAACGATTTCCTTCATAATTTTATATATTGCATTCTCCAAACTAAACATAATTGCTATTTCACACTTTTTTTGCGAAATAATGGTTTATGGTCAAAATCATGCTCATTATAAAACAAAAGTCGACCATGCTGTCAATCATGTATTTTTTGTATTGTATTTATTAAACTTCATTGATGTACATCAATATTCCGCTTATAAACATAATTATAATCACTTTACAATGTAATGTAACAATCAATATTCTGATGATGTTTGAAGGTTTGCATGGTGGTATGAATAATCATGGAGGTTTACGGTACACCATGTGTAAAGTCCTCGAGGGACTGAGGAAAGTAGATAGAAAATAGAAGTGAGATGGAAAGGCGAGAAAGTGGAGGTTGGAAGGAAGAGTATCTTTCGGAAGTGAGTATACTCCTGAAGACGGACAGTCAACCTGTCCGAAACGTCGAGTCTACTCTCCTGCTCCTACTCTGCAACTCTACTCGCCTACTCAACTCTCCAACTCAATCCAGTCTTCTACTCAAACCTCCCATCCTGCCTACAACTTTCTGGTTTACAGTCCTTTTCAGGACTATACTCACTTCCGAAAGATACTCTTCCTTCCAACCTCCACTTTCTCGCCTTTCCATCTCACTTCTATTTTCTATCTACTTTCCTCAGTCCCTCGAGGACTTTACACATGGTGTACCGTAAACCTCCATGATTAATCAATATTCTGTTTGGGAACATATACATCATATAAGTCAATTTACAATGCAGAGTGATCATTTGAATTGAATTGACTTCAGTGTCATGATATTCAATCGATTCTCACTTTCAATCATTTGAGTCATTCTAGAATTTTTCTTTGGAACTACAAACTATTTTCTTGTGATGATAGCTTTATTCTTCAATTCACTTTAGATAACAATAGTCAAAGTGAAATTGGGTATAATGCAAAGACAAACACATCTTTTTAAAAATATATATATGGGAATATAGAAATGCGTATCGTTTCGACAGGGGTGGCATGACCGGGGTCAGGTTTTGATACATCATCCCACAATTTGCGAAATTGAGACATGTGCCCTTCCTCCGACAGGAAGTACCTCCTTCGAAGTGAACAAATGCCCCTCCCACAGTAGGAAAATTTCCCTCCTGAAATAAATTTGCCCTCTTTTCTATATATGTGTCCCTGGTTTATAGCCGATTGTAAAAAAAAAAAGAAATAAAAAACATACCCAAAATAGAAACATCAACAAAACTACGGACAAAACTAAACAAAAATACGATAATACAATACAATAAAGACATTTCTATAGCGCTCTTACAAACTAACTGTTGTTTCACAGTGCTTTAACTATAAATTATCAAAGAATCTATTGTTGATCATTGTCAAAGAAGAGAGTTTTGAGACATTTTCGGAAGACATCCAGCAAAGGTGATAAACAAATAGAACGTGGAAGTTCATTCCAGAGTCAAGGAGCACATGCCTGAAAAGCATTGTCGCCAGCTTTAGTTTATGTTCGAGGAACGTGAAGCAGGGTGCTGTTAGTACAAGAGCGAAGGCCAGGACGAGCAGATTAGTAGGGTATGATGAGAGAGTTGAGATACACTGGAGCTTTGTTATGGATGCACTTGTAGACAACCGTCAGGATCTTGAACGCAATGCGTTGCTTGATTGGGAGCCATTGTAGTTCTTTTATCAACGGGGTGACATGATCGTGACTACCGGCCAAGTAGATCAGCTTTGCTGCGTGATTCTGAACCTTCTGGAGACGCTGTATTTGTAATGACATGATCCCATAAGATATCATTTTGATGTAATATCTTCCCACCCATACAATAGCTTAAGTACCTCTTTTGAAATACATCGATCATGCCATGCATATTGAAATGCTTTCTCGTTTATTATAATACTGGTAATATGTTCCATTTAAACTATAGCAGAAATCGAGACAAGATAATCAGACTTGGTGAATGATTAAGTTCAATACTGAGATACAGATTCATCTGATATTAGGTTTGATTTAAAAATGTGTTTATGTTAGTAATTGGATCGAATCGTGGATTTCACTTTGGTGTGAACTGATTTCTGATAAATTGTCTTTGCACAGATCCAGACGCTGAGTATTGGGAATACTTCCATGATGACTACACGGAGTGCTCCAGTGATGACTACACGAAGACTACACTCCATTCTCTCACTACCACGCCTCCAGTCACTCACCTTGAGGGATATCAGACAAGTTGACATAGACGATGGAGAGACGATGGTTTTTATCTTTACTATTCCAAGATTGAAGTCAAAATCCTCTTTTTGTTCCAAGCTCAAAAGGAAGGCGTTCTGAAAAAAAAGAGACTAAATATGAATGATAAAGGAATTGCCAAAAGGACAATGTATTTTGTTTTGAAATCAAGTTAAAACGACATACTATGGGCTGTTAAGTAAATCGATGGATGGTTTTATTTATCAAATATATATACATGCATACACAGTTATAGTTTTTTTCAACTTGGGATAAAGTTTAACATTGCACATATTTTTAAAGCTTGTTAAATATCAATTGATAAATGATTGCCATTTGTTATTTCCCATGGAGAATCCTGTTGCTTATTTTCTTCATTATAAAATTTGTAAATTCAGTATGAAGTCATTTGATTGATTTTGTTGTTGTTAGTCTAACTGAACTAATATCACAATAAAAAAGATGATAATAAATACTAAAATCCTGTCATCTTCCACCGAAAAAGAAGGACTAACCCTCTAATAATAATGTTGGTGGAAACAGACAAAATAAAAAAAAAAATTAACAAAGGTTTCAGCGCATGTGACTGCCGATAGAAGGTTCTTTATATCACTTATACTCTCAGCATCCCAAAGTTCAAAACTTTTGTATTCTTTGTCCATTTTCTCCAAACCTACTCGTTTGTTTATTTCTACTTAGGCAACTTACATTGAAATGATGAAAAACCTTTAGGTTTTATTATGAAATATTTGTGAAATGTTTACCAAGCATGATATCAACAGTAAAAGTATTATATTAAAACAATAATGTGTCAGGATATTCAATATCATTTCTTACATCAGCGTTGGTTTCCATTCATATCATATATAGTGAGCCTTTTTGCATCGCTGTTTCTTGTAGACTCGTCAAACATCCTCAGTAGATGAGCTTTCTGTGGATGGTAAGCATGTGATCAGCCTGTGGAATCTTGGACTTCATACATCATGTCCCCGAGTGAAAACACTTGAACTGAACTACCAGCAAGAGGAGAATGTCTCATCAGAAATTGTCACAATGGCCTGCTCTCCATTTCATCATCTAACTCACCTTCACGTCCAGGGAGCCCTGTCGTTTCCATCATCTACTGTACTGAATGATCCTGTGTCATTTTGTGATGCGGTTAAAACATCATGTCCTCCACTTACCAAGCTGTCCCTTATCTGCATTACACTGAAGAACAAGAAGGCAGCCGAGATCATGCAACTCATGAAGACTCATCTACACCTGACAAACATAGAGTGAGTCTCATTTGATTTACCAGGGTTATGATTGCCACAGTATAATCAGTTTCTTCTCTTCATTTGCAACCTCTATCTCTCTCTCTCTCGCCCACCCCCCCCCCCCCCCCCCCCCCTCTCTATGTTCCTCTCGTTTAATTATTATTCTTTCTCTTTTCTAAGTTCTCTTGTGATTCCTTTGATTCCTCTTTAGCTGTCATACAACGACTCTTTGTAAAAGAGATGGTTTGAAGCGTATTTTTATGCCGTACACTTACACAGTATTGATGCAGATGAGATACATGATTATGTTTGATCTCATAAGAGGAAAACTAGCATTGATTTAACCCAGTTGGTTCTTGATATCAAAAGGAAATTGAATTGGCAAAATACTCTGCCCAACAAGCAACCTATCGTCATTGTCACTGAATTTGATTTTATGCGGGGTCAGAGATAGCTGCATTAAGGTTTTGAAATGAATCTCAGATGATTAATAAAGTGCATACATGAGTGGGTTGTCTAAAAGATTAGATGATGGGGTGCTGTATAGGGGATTTTATAATAGTTTACATAATCTGATGATCTCTTCATTACAGGATTTATTCATATCAATACAATTTTCTTATTATAAATTTAAATCAATACTTAATCTGATTCATCATGATGTATCCTATATACACAATGTTGATACCATGGTTTTTTGCAGTCATGTAATATAAATACAGAGCAATATTATGCAAGGTTGGATGTGTAATTGTTATCTATTCTCACACCACATAGCATACATCTCTGATGGCTTTTTTAAGAGAGTATCGTACATCAGGTTTGTTCAAAAGATCAAGTATTGAGCCCCTGAAATGTACTGTTTTATTATACAAGTAGCCACTATTATTATTATTATTACTGTTTTATTACTATAGGTTGTATAGGTGTTTTACCGACGTAGGTCTGGATCCACTGGTTTCTGAGGTGAACAGTGAAGGCAAGGTGACTGTCACTGTGATACATGATCCGGTAAGATATATTTAACACTAGATTATATGGCCATCCTCCGATTGATTCTTCTCCCTTTTTCTGGCATTCCATCGATTCAAAGTAGGCTATTTTTTTAATTATTCATATTTAACTGCGCCCAATCGGTACTTAATAAACAATGCACATATTTTAAGCTGTCTTTTATATGTTTATTCTTCCCTACTTAAAATGATCATGTCTAGCAATAAGTTTGTTCTTGATCATGATATCTGAAAAACTGAAATATAACAAATATAGAGAAAAAGACTCCACACAACAATATGAACAGTTTTAGTGAAAAAGTACTTTTCCTTCACATGCATGATGTATAAGGCAAAAATGCTCATTGTCCTTCATCCTCTTTTTTTTAAAAAGCGATATGACCTTAATATCTGATGAAAAGATGGAAATGTTCCCTTATCTATGTAGGTCTAATTGAAGAAATGTTTCAAATTCAAATTATCATGTAGCATGCATCTTAGCAAAACTTAACTCCTCGTCTCAGCAATGTGACAAAAGGTAGATACCGGTAGATAAAATATGCTTCTTATAATAATGCGATATCCATGAGTTCAGTTCTATTTTTTTTTCTGAACATGTTAAAGATGAATAATGTTGTTTGTGGCATTTTTGTATAATCATACTGCCTGTATATTTTCACTTCTGTAATTAAAAACAACAACAAATAAAATTTCATGAAGAAATGAAGTGACTAAGATGGGTGTTAGGTACGGAGTGTAGTCCTGTATGTGTGTCCTCTTCCTCTGCCTCTGCCTGCTACCTTGGTCATGATAGTGGTATCATAATATCAAATCATCCCTGCCAGAAATGTAATGCTTGTAGTACCGTTCAGGAAAAAATACCTCACTTATGTCTTCAAATACTCTAGAATTATTAGGGCCTATGTAATCAATTTTAAATCTAATTTTGGTTTTACTAAAGTAAATGATATCGTAGCATACGATCATTATACAATATTGGATGGCTTTGAGTGTGAAACAAGAATATATTGCTCGAGCTATGACAATATTGGCTGAGTCGAAGACGAGTCTAATATTGTCATAACAAGAACAATATATTCTTGTATCACACGAAAAATTATTATTATCATTATTAGGCTGACTAGCGAAATAACAAAATTTGACTTACCTCAGTAAATATGTCTTTTTTTCGTGTGATATCGATATCAATAGTTGAAGTTCCCGGATGACTGAGCAATACGAAAACAATATTGGGCAGTCATCCGGGTACTAGCTGCGCTAAAGATGTTGAATAAAGGTACACTGACCTATTTTCCACTTGGAAGCCTTATATAGATAATAATTATCAATTTCTCTCCAATTTGAATATACATGCATGATTGAATCCATTAGGCCTAACAACAAAATGTAGTATTGCCCTTTAGATGCCAGCACCGGGGTCGGTCGGTCGATTATTATTATTTATTTTTTTTTGGGGGGGGGGGGGTTGCTTTTTTTTCCGTCTTTGAGCTGATATTTCTCAGTTTTGAATGCTTTAATACATGTGTTTCAGCGACATCATTCCATTCATATCTTTTCACCTCGTAATAAACCATGGTTTACAATGTTGTCTTGAGACGACACTCTGTGCTGTTCAGCTGACGAAGTTGGTTTTCAACTACATGTACCTGTAAAACTTGGTAGCAATTAATGTGAAGATTGTTGACAAATTTTACAGGTAGTCCCGGGCACAAATTGGTCTCTTTACTAACCAAAGAAGGGACCGAAACTGACACAAGAAAAGACAGCCAGACAGTTTTGCATGCAAGAGGTTCAAATCATAGCCAAATGTTTGTATTTAAACTGGCCTACTTTATAGAATATGCTCTTCATTCCTGTTTCAGTTCTTGGGATTGTTCCCAGTGTATTTTGTTTATACTCTGAAATGAGTGAAATCTGAAGAGAAATTTAAACAATTCAAATACATGAATGTTTGAACTCACTGCATGGTATATACACATACACGAGGCCGGGGTCTACTTGTTTATGCACAAACCTCTGTTGACAACTTTAAGGCGCGTCTTAAAACATTTCTTTTCAAAAATACTTTCCAATGTAAACGAGAGGAAGTATGTTGAGCATATCTCACTCTTCTTATGTTACTCTATCCACCTTTCCTTCTTACTCTTGCTCACAGTGCATAGAGACATATTGTGATATGCGCAATATAAGTACGGTATATTATTATTAATATTTAAATGGAGGGCAATACACGTTTAGGCCTAATGGAACATATTCTGCTGGATCACTAAAATGAAAAACAGAGAGGTATTTTCAATATTTTGGAAAAAGAAATCTATTATAGTCTATCCGGAACGGCATCGCATGTGACTGTAATGCCAATAGAAGATTCTTCATATCATTTATAACTTCGTCATCCCAAGTTCAAAACTTTTGTATTCTTTGTCCATTTTCCCCAAACCTACCCGTATGTGTATTTCTACCTAGGCAACTAATTACCGGTACATTGAAATGATTGAAACCCTTTAGGTTTTATTATTGTATATTTGTGAAATATTTACCAAGCATGATACGAACAGTAAAAGTATTATATTAAAACAATAATGTGTCTGGATATTCAATATCATTTCTTACATCAACAATGAGTCAAATCTGACAAGAAATTAAAAAGATTCAAATACATGAATGTTTGAGCTCACTGCATGGTATGTACACGTACACGAGGCCGGGGTCTACTTGTTTATGTGCTAGCATAAAGAATATTGAAACTAGGGCAGAAAACGAGTGAGAATTTGGGAATAATTTGATGATTTTATGCATTTATATCCTATTAAAAAAAAATACATATTTTGTTATTCATTGAACATTTTTTTTCTAATAAAACGGTAAAAAATTTTTTTAATAAAAAGCCGACTGTAGATTTTAAAGATAAAGACCAGTTATGGTCATGCGTTTGATCATCTAGCATATGTGACCCGGCACCACAAAACCAACAAAAAGTCGCAACCAGCGATTCTCCGTAATCAGCTAAAATGTCAATTTAGGTGAAAAAAATAGATTTTTGTTTTTTTGCATTTTCTGAAAGAGTGGTCTTTTCTGTACCTAGTATCAAAATTTGGAAGTCTAAAACATAGTAGAAGATGTGTTTTAAACGGTTTTTCTAGACCAGTTTTTTTCGCACAGCCTTCGGTCTCTTCCAAAATTTGATCACTTTTCCCGAGCGAAATTATCGTAGTCCGGAAATGGTCGGTCGTTGCTAACGGGTCGTGCTACGCGGGCTGTGATTGGTCCGTTATAGCAATCAGTGCGGCGCGCCATTTTGTTTGTATCCGCTTTCACATCCGAGTTCCAGATTTGCGTTCGTCTTATATTCTCCGTTAACGACTTCGACTAGCTTGATTGTACATCACATATCCAGAATTTGTTGATCAAGAGTAGACCTAAGAACATTATTATATTTTATACATTTGAGAGTGACAAGTTGCGAAAAAGTCTACAACGTCGTTACAATGCCAGGTTTTGTACGTGAGCAGAGCCGTGGGATGGTACCGGGGTGCACCAACGCAGATGCCCGGGTAGCTCGGGCGGTCAACGAAGCGATGATGCGGGGGCTAGCTGCGGGGGATCAGGCCAACCTTACAGCTTTGCTTACTGAACACTTCGGGCAAGACAGCGACGAGAGAATTCCTGATAATGTGGTTACAAATAATTGCCCAGATGTATACAAAACAAGATAGGTGACAAGCAGTGTTATGTAAGGGGGAACAAAAAGACTCCGGGTCCACCATGAATAGGCATTGTCTAGTGCAGGTGTCTCGGCACTATGTTGCAGTTCACTTAATCTGTCCAATTACAACTCTATACATTTACAACATAATAACTTTTGAAAGACCCTCAGAAACATAATGAACAGACTATGTTTGACCATCAGGCCAAATTTCAGCGTAATCTGAAAATCTCTTCATAGTGGTTGCTATGGCCTTTTGATTCACCCTTCTATTGATTTCCCTGTGGTTTGCTTGCTCCGCATGCTTGAATAGCCCCAAACTTTAAAGCTCTCTTTCTCACAATTTTATACCAGTAACCTCCCTCACCAGCTCTTTTCATTCACTAAATTGAAAGGGTTAGGAAGCTTCAATTTGGACAAGTAATATACCATTTTAATGAGGAGAACTTCTTCTTTCATAATCAGATGAAATCAGGAAAATAATTTTTTGCGACTTTTTGGTGGTTTTGTGGTGCCGGGTCACATATGGTCATTTTCACGGTAAAGGGTGTAACTTTGAAATTTGGACATTTTTTGCTCTAGTGATCTCATAAAGCTACAGAATTCAAAGATATTTTGGCATATGAGTAACCTACTTGGGTGCTACCTTGGGTAGCATAAACTTCTTCAGGGATTAATTCGTTAAATTTTGGCAGGCACATAAGTACCCTAAATGTGACCCTTTTGATGTACACAAAATACATTTTTGTAAAGCCCTGCATTTTTTCCAGGAACAGTGAGGATTGTTTTTGTTATGCAGAATGTGAAGTTAGATGTTAAATGTAAAGTGCCAAAGAAGTTTAAACTGTGATGGCTCCTCTATTTTTGAGAACAGAGTGTTGTAATTTGTCGTTTCGGAGACTTCATTTTCCGTTAACAATAGTTAACAAACTTCATGGGAAGAGCTCTGGTTTGAAAAGTGCTTTTTACCATTTCATTTGTTCTTGATATAACACTTGATATCTATACTTCCAACTAATGACAAAATTTGTCTAATCATGTTGCTTGTAAGAATTTTTTAAAAGCTTGACTGAGTCGAGCCATTTTTCCGTTAGCTGAATTGAAGCCTCCGAAACAAACTATTCAGACAGCTTGTACAAATATGAATATAGGAACTTATCCAATCATTATATCAAAATGTAGCATTAGGACCCCTAAATCACTTCCGTTAGCACTTGAAGCCTCCGAAACAGCAAAAATATTATTTTTCATTTTTTAAATACCTAGACCAATGTGTTTCATGTTAAATCTGCATGGCAATCATATGTTAGGATGTGCAGGCTCCCTTGAAGTTGAAAGTAAATAGATATCCAGTTAATTTTTTTCAAGACTTACTAATAACCAAAAAAACTTGTTTCGGAGGCTTCAAACCGTAGTTAACACCATATTTTTGGCTATTGTGGTATAATAGATAGGGGTTTGTTTACAGTTTTCCTATTTTATGTTTGGGTTTGGTCTAATAAAGTACAGGAATGTGTTAGATGTTATAGGCCTTTTATATTTTTAATGATTTACAAGTAGTCAGTATTTC
Organism: Strongylocentrotus droebachiensis; assembly: GCA_035222895.1. Taxonomy (NCBI): domain Eukaryota; kingdom Metazoa; phylum Echinodermata; class Echinoidea; order Camarodonta; family Strongylocentrotidae; genus Strongylocentrotus; species Strongylocentrotus droebachiensis. The sequence goes on from JAVYIG010011373.1 coordinate 25,661, forward strand.
ACTAAGAAATTTTACACCAGTAATAGGAGTATTCACCTGTTTCAAACCTTGATAATGTAAGAATCATTCACCAAATAATAAAAAAGTTAATACATATAAATCTTCCAAGCTTTATGAATATTTTAATATATAAAGTATTAAAATGAATCACTATATTTTCCCAAATTATAAGACATCCATAATATTTATCTAATTTGTTTCGGAGGCTTCATTTAGTGTTAACCACATGTATCATGCTCTTTGCCAACCCCTTAGGATCAAATGGCATAGGCTATGCCATCCAAGGACCATTTGTAACGGTAGGAGAGAAATTTGGTGGGCAAAGAACCCTCTAGAAATGTTAGGGAAGCAGACAGCAGTGTGTACAACCCCTTTTAAGACAATGGAATAATAATAATAATATTCGGTTCTTGTGTAGCACATATTGAATGTCTCTATGCGCTTCCAAATTTGGAAATTATTAACCCGGCTTTAGCATGGCTTCCATTACGGCGCTTAAGCATTTCAAGGAATTAATTCCTGCCAGGTACCCAATTTACCTCACCTGGGTCGAGTGTGGCAAATGTAGATTAATGTCTTGCTAAAGGACATTAGTGCCGCGGCAGGACTCGAACTGCGGACCTTGTCCACGACAATAGACCATGTGCAACATGTGCTAGCAACATCTGATACTAGATAGCATCTCTTCCAGACAGGCATGAACACTGCAGATAGTTTTCTCATTTCCTTACTGTTATCCACAAGAATATAGAGGTAAGAACTGTATATTTTGTCCTTAAATTACTTAACTTGTACGTTTTTTTGTAATGGGTTATTGTAATGGAACTGATGTGTGAAAGTTTTTAAAGTTTAGATTTGTCACTAAAAATATAATGAGGCCTAGTTACGATCTGTATTGTACATTGTACATGTACCTTTATCATAATCGATGTTTGTGGTTTTAAAGATTGGGTGACATCCAAATATAGTTTGATTCCTGTTGATGTGCAGCCTAGAAAAATGCTCCAAATCTCATTCATCTTGTGACATCATCTGTAAATCATTAGTGAGCTAACAAGAGACAGTGGTACATGTATGTATACTAGCTTAACCAGAGCTGATTACCTGTTTACAATAGACCATACAATACCAACATACATGTATGAGTTGCTATGTCAGAAGTGGTGTAGCATCACCAGGAAAAGAAAGGTAACATGGAGGTATTTGTGAGCATGTGCTGAGCTGGAGAAAGTTACATAACAATTTCTCTTGTTAGCTCACTATTAAATGATTAACAGATAGATGAATGAAATCTGGAGCACTTATTTAGGGTGGAGCTTAGCAGGTCTGAGAAAATTATTGTAAAATATTTAAAAATCTATGAAATATATTCATAACAAATTATGAGTTGTATGCAGCCCTGCACATAAACATAAACCAACTTATATTTGGATGTCACCTGACCCCATAAGGTTTGCCTCAGTACCAAATGTTTAAATTAGACTCCTGATATACATGTGTGTACACATACATGTACAAGTCTATGGCTATGCACAATGGTAAACCAGTAACAATGAATGGAATCATTGTACATATTACAATTTTGAACAGATTAAAACAAGTCTGTCATTAATTAGTACTTAAAGACTTGTGTAATGTACACATTAAGCATCCTTAGTGATGGTGCCCATATACATGTAGACTACCGGTACTGAACTAATTCTTAAGCAACACATGGATAAATAATAAAATATTATGTAATGCACATGCAAATATACATTCAAGATGTACTTCTAAAATCAAACAAAATGATTGTTTTTAGTGTCCAAGCTCAGATGTATGTATTAACATTGTTCTGTCCAGTACAAACCACTAATTTCCTATTTTCTTCTCCAATTACAGGATCAATGTGAGCAATTATGTGGCCATATATTTTGATGCACCTTCATCTAGCAGCAGGACTACAAATGGGGTGGTTTTCATGGCTCTTGTAAGTATTACCCATGTTAGATCTCGGATTATTAAAAAAATATTTAACAGGATCAACTTTCTTTATTTGAGAAATACTTACACAAAAGATTTTTCTAAAATGTATATGAGCAGGTGATGTGGTACTGAACAAAGTTAACAGGGTGAATAAAATAAAATAAGGGACTGTGAGATATTTCAAGGAAGTGAAATGGATTCTGAAAGCTGTTTTTCTGTGTTTTAATGAAAGTTTGTATTTGCTATATATTCTTACTTTGCTACTAGGTAAAAGCTGTGATTGATGACAATGTCAAAGTCAAATTCATGCGCCGGAACAGCAATGGTCTGTATGAATTTACAGAGGACTGTGAAGCCCATCAGCCTAAAAAGATGTAATACAGAAGATGACTCTACCAACCAGGACCCCAGCCGACATAGCTTACCTTTATAATTTTTAAGAACGAGAACTGGACATGTTGGCAGATAAATTTCTTTGAAATAAGAAGTAGAACACAATTGTGTTCTAGGACAAAAACCTGTAAATACTTACCATGCTATTGGTTTCAAATATATGAATGTCTGTGTAAATGTTATAACACATAACAAACAAGTTCGTGGAAGCCACTGTGCAGAAATTTAATTCTTTGCACTAAAAATAAATGATGACAAGACGCAAGTGAAGGGTAATGATACATTGCTATGAATTAACATAAATGGTTTCTATGTGAACAATTATTTTAAGCACTTTACTTTTAGTTCCACATTTTATAAAAACTTCAAAAGTAAGTTTAAATTTCGCCTTGTATAATAGTTGACAATATAGTGTGTTAATATGTTTGAAGTCTCTGAAACACTACTAATTTGAACTGATCCTATACATGTATATGTTCCCTGAATGTTTCAACTTTCAACTTTGATATGAGAAAAGTGGTTTCCCTTGAAATTACATACTGGACAATATATTTCAGCACAGATAGGCACAGATTTGAAATCCTCATGGATTCTATTAAGTGACTTTGCAATGTTTGCGTACTGAACAAAAAGCTCATTGTATTAAGTAAAGATAATTTGTAACATACATGTACCGTACTGTATATTAACAAATATTTTTACTCTGTAAACAAATGTTTTAGGTGGTATATTAGTAATTTAACATATATTTAACAGTTTAAGTTGAATTTTTCTTAATATGTTACCTAAGTAATGGACAACATTTTATGTTAACATGATTGAAGCCTCCGAAACAGGCATTATTGTTAACCTGAAGCCTCCGAAACACACTCATAAGAAATTTTCAACTTCCTCATTTGAAATGCGATTTCTTTGGAATTTGCATTGTAATTAGCCCTCACTGAATGGTAGTTGTAGAATAATTTTTATTTTGCTCCCCCTCTGGGAAGATAGGTAAATTTGAAAAATTAAATGTCAAAGTCATATTTTGTCTTGAATTTGACAAACGCATTGAATTTTTTTAAAGACCAAATAAGTTTGACCAAAAAAGCTTTATAAGCCTTCAAGTACATTAGAATAGCAAATGAAACATTGCAATTGAATTATGTTTGGAGAACAAATGTTGTTATTTAAGTTGATAGAATTAAAATGTTGTTTTTGTTCAAATTTATAATATTTGTCACAGTTGTTCATTATTTTTCCAGGTTTCTCATGTAGTTTAAGCTCCAGAACCAGAAAAAATCCATAATTTAGACATTTATTGTAATAATTTTAGTAGAAATGATTACGAAAACATATTTTGAAATTTTGACCCTGTTTGAGAAAAGTTACACCCTTTACTGTGAAAATGACCATATAAGTGTAAGGTTTTAATTTCACTGATACTTGTTTATTTTACATTGTACATTTAGCTTTCCACTCCGTTATGCTTTAGTGCACTTCTGACCTACATTCATTCTCTCATGTCTGCTAGCTCTTGGTTCTATTGTTCTGTCCCTATTCATTCATCCTAATGCACATTACCTGCTATAGCACCACACACACACACACTCTTCCTTATCTCTTAGCTATTCAACCCAGCACACATGGCACATGGCACTCTATCTTTAACAAGCTTTTCTATTGGTTTCCTACTTATTGTCCAATCTTGTGATTGGGTATTATTGTTTGATGGACTGCATGTCAGCCATCTTGGCAGCCATTTTGGGGCTGTAATAAAATCTGATAGTGCAGCTCAAGTCTTAAAACATGTAAGACCACTTTTGTTTTGTGTGGGTCCTTACAACTGGTGCCAGCAGTGGTTTTTCTGCACTTAACTGTAATTGCAGCCTTCCTTCATATGTAGAAATTCTTGCAGTGTTTTTAGTGGTGAGTTGCAGAGTGAAATTCTCCCTCCATCTGTATATGAATGTGTATGTTTGAGAGCATGATATCACCCTTCTTGTCACTGATTGACCTCCCTTCATGTTCAGCTGAGGCAGTTAGTGTTTGTGTGTGTTCGACCTCCTTCATTATTACTGAAGTTTTATCTTGAGTTTTTGCGAGCCTTGATTTCTTCCTATACTTCAGTAATTTTGTGAATTCCTTCATTCATCCTTCATCAGTAAGTGAGATTTCCTTAACCCTTCTTCATACTGGAGCTGTATTTTGGTGAATATTCCTGCATTCATCAATTCATCAGTGAGTGAGGTTTCTTTTCTTCACCCTACAGTTCTGTATTTTTCTAGCGACTTATCACATCCGGTTTGCATGTATAGTCTGCCTTTGGCTGCCGTACATTACAGCATTCTGCCATATAAACCTGCATATTCTACATAGTGTTGGCGTAGCAACATAACCAGTTGCAGAATACACCCTCCTTCCATCATAGCCGCTCGCCACAGATATTTCAACTGTTGAGTTTGCACTCTGAGTGACCCCCCCCCCCCCCCCCCCCTCCTTCACACTCATTCAGTAAGTTCTACTGTGTTGATACCTTGTTGATGATCATATCTGTCGAGTCAATTGCCTATAACTCGTACAGTATGGCGTCTTATCGCATGGAATTGCCAGAGGTGTTTACGGGAGAGAACGGCAAGGACTTCCGTCAATGGATACGTCGATTTGAAGTTGCTGCACAGGTGTTTTCGGACACTTCTGTTAACTTAACCCTCCTCCTTCCGGCAAGACTAGCAGGGTCAGCCTTCATCGTGTGGGAGAGCTTGTCTCCTTCGGACAAGAAGGATTTCAAGAAGATGAAAGAGAAACTCTCTCAGGTTTTCGGCCGGACACAGTTTATTGACACATTCAAGTCTTGTATTACTGCCCGAACTCGCCAACCAGGTGAGCCTTTAGAAGTATTTGCATCGGCCATTGCTTCCTTAGTAGAAGAGGCTTTCCCGTCTTATGATGAGAATGCAAAAGGTGGTGAGAGATATCGCCGATTTGTTGCCGGGGTAGACAAACCACTTCAAGTGAAGATTCACGAGCTCGGAGGCTGTGATTTCGACGAGGCATTAAAGATTGCGCTACGTGTTGAAAGAGCACACCAAGCACATGATTTTGGTGTGGTAGCAGCTGTAGATGATCGGGTCCAGGACAAGACGCCTGCAGAATCATCAGTCTTACGACTGCTACTGCCAAGACTCAACGAGTTAGAAAAGAAGCTGGACAGGATGTCCTTAAAGTTAGAGACAGTTGAAAGGCCTAGCAGATCTCAGCAACGTGGTGGAAGCCCTTCAGGACGTGGCCATGAGGGAAGAAACCTGGAACGTCATGGTTCGCCATCACCAAGCCGTAACTACCAAAGACACAGATCTCCAGAATATTCAAGACAGAGATCTCCAGACTATGCGAGACACAGATCTCCAGAATATTCAAGACAGAGATCTCCAGACTATGCAAGACACAGATCTCCTGAATATGGAAGACGCGGATATTCAGGTCAATATGGAGGACGCACATCTCCAAGCCCTAATCGGAGCTACGCGCACCAATCTAGGACTTCGCCCTCTAGACGGCCCTATGAATCGTCTAGCAGCAGAAATCAGCAGCATCCTTCCACTGCAGGTTATCAAGTCGACTCCCATAGACAGGCTCCCTATCGTCAAGTTCGTTTTGAAGACCAGCAGCAGGGAAACCAGCAGCAGGGAAACTTCTGGTAGTTGAGGAAGAGGGCCATTCATCAGCTACACACACCAAGGCCCCAATACGAATAGCACCCATTTCGCCAAAGAAATCACCCTACATCCCTATCGTTATCGACAATGTCTATGTACTGGCACTCGTAGATAGTGGATCATTCATCTCTCTGTTGAGTGCCAATTTTTTGTCATCCATTCCAGCATCGCAAAGGAGCCCGTTGGAAAAGTTGACATCCATGGCATCTACTATCACAGGTGGGCTGGTAGACAACATTGGAACAATTGTACCATCTCTGCACTTAGGGAACAAGGCTACACAGCACCAGTTCTTTGTTGCACGCAACATCACTCATTCAGTTGTCCTTGGATGGGACTTTATTGACAGCCAGAATGCCTGCATATCGTCAACATCGTTCAACATGCCTGGAAACGTTATTCCCTTCATCGATCGTCAGCAATACCAAGCCCCGCTGAAATGTAAAGTTTCTCTTGTTGGACAAGCTCGGATTCCCCCAAGCTGCGAAACTCACGTCCAGGGAAGATTGTCGTCGCCACAGTTCGACATCGTACCAAGAGACTACGATGGCTACTTTGAACCAACATTGCAAGATCACATTCCTGTTATCGGTGCAAGATCTCTGTTCAAGCCTCAAGATGGTCTTATTCTAGTACGCCTCATTAACCCCTCTGACGAAGCAGTCGATCTACCTGCAGACACCTGCCTTGGTCAATTCTTCTCCATTACTGGGGATACCGAAGAGGAATACAAGATCATGAGCGTAACTACTGACGCTGATCCACAAGTGTCAGACAAGTCGCCAGTTGCTGGTGTTCTCCCTTCTTCAGAACTCACGAGGACAGAGTACGAGAAAGCTGAACATCTTCTTCAGACCTACAGTGATATTTTCAGCACGACGTCTCAGGATATTGGTCAGACTGACATTATTCATCACCACATTGACACCACCACAGCTACTCCAATACGACAGAGGGCGTATCGAACTTCACCAGCAATGAGAGTGGAAATTCAGGAGCAAGTGGACGAACTTCTGCAAAGAGGCATCATTGAAGAGAGCTTCAGCCCATGGGCGAGCCCAATCGTCATGGTAAAGAAGAAGGACAATACATACCGATTTTGCGTGGATTACAGAAAACTCAATGCAGTAACTGTTCGAGATTCTCACCCTATTCCACGTCAAGATGATTCAATTGACTCCCTTTCTTCATCAGCATATTTCAGCGTCATGGACTTATCAAGTGGATATTGGCAGGTCAAGCTCGATCCCCAAGATACAGAGAAGACTGCTTTTACCACAGGCACAGGGCTTTACCAGTTCACTGTCATGCCATTCGGACTGGTCAACGCTCCCATGACATTTCAGCGCCTCATGGAAGCCGTTCTACATGGCCTCCACTGGTCTACATGCCTTGTATACCTTGATGACTGCATAGTCATGGGCAAGGACTTCGATGATCATTGCAAGAACCTCCAAGAAGTATTGCAACGATTCAGAGACGCTGGACTCAAACTCAAACCCTCAAAGTGTGGCTTTTTCAAGAAAGAAGTTACGTACCTTGGCCACATAATCAACACCGAAGGAGTGAAACCTGACCCAAACAACGTTGAGAAAGTCAAGTCCTGGCCTCAGCCGAGGACACCGACTGATGTCCGATCCTTCCTTGGCCTGGCATCTTTCTACCGACGTTTTGTGCCGAGTTTCTCTAAGATTGCAACTCCCTTGTCGACCCTTACACAAAAAGGTCAACAGTTTGTATGGACAGCAGAGTGTGAAAAGGCTTTTCAACATCTGAAAGAAGCTCTAACCAATCCACCTCTCCTCGCCTATCCAGACTTTGAAAAGGAGTTCATCCTATCTTCGGATGCATCCCTTCATGCAGTTGGTGCTGTCCTCTCACAGACTCAAGATGGTAAAGAACGTGTAATCTCCTACTTCAGCCAAACTCTCAGCGCTACGCAGAAGAAATGGTCTACCTATGATCGAGAGCTCTGGGCAATTGTTACAGCTGTTCGCCATTTTCGTCATTATCTGAGACACCAACACTTCACTATCCTGACAGACCACAAACCTCTTTTGGCTCTCAGGAAGTTCCCAATTCAAGACGATGCAACTGGGAAGAGAACACGATGGATATTGGAACTTAATTCCTACACGTTCAGCCTTATTCACAAGAAAGGACAATCACACAGAAATGCAGATGCATTATCTAGACTCCCGAGTCAAGAGAGCCAAGTCACTCCAAGATTGACGGATCAGCTACTCAAGCACATGGTGACCAATCCACTGTGTAATGCAGTCGAGACTCGTTCATCAAAATCACGAATATCAACAAACGCATCTACTCCCAATGATGCAACGAGGCAGTCTGCACCAAACGTCCTTCATCCTTACCGTGGTGTCATCCTTGACAGTGATGTAGATGTTCAACATGAACAGCAACTAGATCAAGACATCAGTACAGTCATCGAATGCGTTAACAATGGTGAGCGGCCAACCATTCGACAGATCCGTAGACACAACCCCCGGGTTAGACGTCTCTTGTGGCAGTATCCCAAGTTCACCCTCCAAGACGATATACTCTACAGGAAGAGGAAAGACAAGCTTGGTAATCTCTCATTCCAACTTGTCGTACCAAACTCCCTCATTCCGAGGGTACTCCAAGAGTTACACGGTGACCCATCATCCGGACATTTCGGCGCTCATCGCACAATACAGAGAGCAGAGTCAATGTGCTATTGGCCCTTCATGAGGAAGGAAATCACTGATTTCTGCAACACATGCACAGCTTGTGAGTCCTTCCAGTTACCAACCCCTAAGCATCAAGCACCCTTACGTCCCATTACCACTACTCGCCCATTGGAGATGGTCTTTGCCGACATTGCTGAGCTTCCAAGTTCAAGACGAGGATTTCGCTATATACTCGTTGTGACTGATCATTTCAGCAAATATGTCAATATCTTCCCAATGAAAGATCAGACTGCTCCAACCATCGCCAAACATCTGTTTGAAGAATATGTGAAAGAACATGGTATTCCAGAGACTTTGCACACCGACCAAGGTCGACAGTTCGAATCAAGATTAGTGCAAGAACTATGCGGCAAATTGGGCATCAAAAAGTCTAGATCGACACCCTATCATCCCCAAGGAGCTGGCATAGTCGAACGATGTAATCGCACCATCAAAGATCAACTTGCGAAGTACATTTCTCATCAAGGAGGAGAATGGGACACTCACATCAATCAAGTCCAGTTAGCGTACAACACAAGTACTCATGCCTCAACAGGTTTGACGCCATACTACATCATGCATGGCAGGGAAGCCCGTACACCTGCGAACATCACCTGTTCAACTCCCCCTCCATCGTCATCTGGCAAGACACTCCTCGAATACACAACCAACCTGTCTGAGCGATTGAGAAAGGCATGGGAGTACACCATACAGAATACACGACAGCAACAGCAACAACAGAAACGACAGTACGATGTGAAGAAACGCATTTCCAAGTACGACACAGGTGACTTTGTTTGGTTACATGACCCAACCAACATCAGGAACAAACTTGAACCGAACTGGAAAGGTCCTTTCAGAGTATCTTCCTCATCAGACGATGGACTAAATTATGACATAGTTCATGTCCATGATGAAAAGTTCAAGCGACGGGTCCATCATAATCGTTTGAAACCGCATCGAGCCAGAGCCCCACAAGTGATGTCAACTCCACCATCCCCACCAACCCCACAGCCTACGTCAATACATGGGACTGAGAGGACAACGACACAGTACCCACCAGGTCCCCCAGCAGAAGACGAGACTAGGAGAAAGGTGCAGTCAAATCAACCTACTAGCCATAGACCAGCCTATATCACGTGGTCATCTCTACCACCAGATCGCATCCTCCATCACGAGCAGTCAGACCATGACCAACCACTATGGTCTAGTTTGTCTGTTCGGCAACAAGCCTCAAACCAGCCAACCAATTCAACAGAACGCATCCTCCATCACCGACAGTCAGACCATGACCAACCATCACGGTCAAGTTTGTCTGTTCGGCAACAAGCATCAAACCAGCCAACTAATTCTAGCCACCAATCCAGGCTAATTGACTCAGCCCCACTTCAGCAACAACCTAGGCCATCCCTGCCAACTACTCAAACCCAACATCAGCTGTCCTCGCCGGTTGGCCAACTTCAACTCAGACCCCAATATCAACTGAGGTCGACGACTCACCAATCCCAACTTTGGCCATCCTCATCAGCTGAGCAACCTCAACCTCAGCCATCCTCATCAGCTGAGCAACCTCAACCTCAGCCATCCTCATCAGCTGACCAACCCCAACATCAGCCGTCCTCATCCGCTGACCAACCCCAACATCAGCCGTCCTCATCCGCTGACCAACCCCAACCTCAGCCGTCCTCATCCGCACGTACGAGATCTGGTCGACAGGTTAAAGTACCCGCCAAGTTTCAAGATTACAAACTGTAAAGACTTTTGAGAACTAATGTTTGCAATAGTGATAGATAATTGAAGGACTTGCTGATTTTCACTTTTCGCTGTCAAACCATGCATTCGCCATGGCCACATTGTTTGTGGCAATATGTTATTGATGTAATTCTTGATTTGTGAACGTTTTGGAAGATTTATGATATTTTCGTAGGGCTTGTCAGTAAAGATAGGATTAAATTGTCAGTTTTTTAATGTTTAGACGGGGAAAAAGAAGAAGACAAACTTTTAAACATTTTGTCGTGTGTTTTTCCATCGAATTTGTTAGTTACACATCAATTGGGTGAACTCATTTATGCTCCTATTTTTTTATTTAAAAAAAAAAAGACTCAAATGTCAAATTTTGATTGCACATTTTGCAATTGTGCTGAATTTTAAGATAAAAAGAAAAGAAAGGAATGTACGATTCAGATTGTATTGGTCACAGGGTTGACCTGAATTATTTTACAGAGGACTTTCTAAATGTGTCAACAAAAACAAAAAAACTAAAAGTCGATGTGATTATTTAACTTAAAGGTACATGTTTACATTGTTTTCTGCACATTTTTTAGTCATTTGACCTATATTAATGTTTTCGGATATTTGGATTTAAAACAGATTCTCGATTCATGAATTCATAAGATGTGTTTTTTCATTACATTAATCATTTGTAGTCGAGATTTTATCGACCATAGACACTGTATTTGTATAATGTCTCCTTAAAATCTGAGACAGTTTTGAAAGAGTTATGTCAGAATGCATGCATATTCTCTGTGTACATTGTATTTCATTGTTCAATTGAAAAGAATTTTTTAACAGCAATTCACAAAACGGTGGAAAAAATTTGGGTGAAGACATTGCCATGTACATTTTTTTGTTGTTGTAATTTTTGAAAAAAGGAGAAAGGAAATTATTTAGTGTTTATGTCTACATATCATCAAGCTAGGATTTTCAGGGTGAAAAAGGATTGAACCTATCAAAGTTAGGAAGTTGTTTGAAAGATGTTCATTGATGAATTTTTTTGTATTTGCTCTATACATGTATGTGACCTTTCATTTTAAACGGTTTAATCTTCCCTGATATGAATAGATGCTGTTTCTTAAACAAAAAAAAAGGGAATTGTACAGAAGGAAAACTACATGATTTTATTTGATCAGGTATTTCAAGCTAGTTTTATGTGACTCATTTTTTTCAAAAACAAATGCATGTTAATACGATGTATCTTTTAAAATGAGGACATTTTTCTGTGAAGATGGAATATTATGTAAGGTTTTAATTTCACTGATACTTGTTTATTTTACATTGTACATTTAGCTTTCCACTCCGTTATGCTTTAGTGCACTTCTGACCTACATTCATTCTCTCATGTCTGCTAGCTCTTGGTTCTATTGTTCTGTCCCTATTCATTCATCCTAATGCACATTACCTGCTATAGCACCACACACACACACACTCTTCCTTATCTCTTAGCTATTCAACCCAGCACACATGGCACATGGCACTCTATCTTTAACAAGCTTTTCTATTGGTTTCCTACTTATTGTCCAATCTTGTGATTGGGTATTATTGTTTGATGGACTGCATGTCAGCCATCTTGGCAGCCATTTTGGGGCTGTAATAAAATCTGATAGTGCAGCTCAAGTCTTAAAACATGTAAGACCACTTTTGTTTTGTGTATTAGTGTGTATTAGTGTGTATTAGTGTGTATTAGTGTGTATAAGTATTAGTGTGTTCTGCAAGGTTCTGGAATCATCAAAATGATAAGAAATTTGGCCCAGTCTTGGTAAAGTTACAAGCACTGTACACAGAAAATGTATATAATAATAATAATAATAATATTTAGCTTTTATATAGCGCTTAATACAATGTCTCTAAGCGCTTTACAAATATACTATTACCCCGGTCATTATGGAACTACGCGACACATGGCCGATAGCTATCCAGTCCAAATAGATATAATAATTTACCAAATATATCATTTAGTAGGCGGTTTCTCTGCAAAATTGGTATCATCACGAATCGCTCAAAACATATTCTTTCACATGATTGGTAATAAGAACTTCCTTTTCTTTTTTTTTGAGAGGAGGGCGTTTCCAAAACTGGTCTTTACTTTTAAGATTTTGGGGTCGGTCGCAAAGGGCAATACAACAACAATTTTTATTGTTAGGCTTTACCTTTTAGTTACTGACTGAAGGTTAAATTAAATCAAACAAAACATCTCTATAAAAATGATTGTCAATGATCTATTCGTTAACACAAATATGTGAAATATGACGCTTAATGTTATAAATTAAATTCACAATATCACAGAAATTACAATTGCCAAATTTGTTTCTTTGAATGGTACTTTTTATATTCTTTTCATTTACACCTAGTTTTTATGTGTATAAATGATTTCTTGTATTCTTATATAGTGATGATGAATGGGAAGATAATGCTCAATTAAGATGTGGTTTCGCCGTCAAGCAACAACGCAGCGACATTAGAAGGTGACCCTCATCACACCAGGTGTTGGCAGCAGACTACTACGGCCTTGAAAATGAAACCTGACGAATGTGGACGTTACCAGGCTACCCAAATAACTAATTACTAGTATACTAATTGAAGTATCATTATAATTAAATGTATGGAATACAGTATCTTATAAGGCAATTATTGATTGTTGTAATACTTTTGAAAAGATGAATAACTTAATGATCATAGTTGATGCATATGGAGCTCCGAGATGAGCAAAAGTTTGATGCCTTGTGTGCCCTCATCATTTAATATAATAAAAAAGAGGTTTCCTGGTGAAGATAGATTATTATGTTAAAGCCCATCTGTACTTGTTTAGCCAGGAGGGATTAGACCTCCCTGAAAGGTCATTGACAGGTGGTTATCTCATCAAATCAGCTCTCAATTTAACACAAGAAAAAGGGAATCATGGGGGACCAACAGGCACCAATTAGGCATGCCCTTACCGAAAACGCAGGCTTATTTAGCCTGCTTTGAACCTGCGTCTGGCCTGCACTCTTAAATACATGCTAATTATTCTATTGCATGTTAAATTTTAGCCTGTATTTTGCAAAATCAGTCTTACATGTTTTAGCAGGTTAAATTTTAGCCTGCATTTTGCAAAATCAATCTTACATGTTTCAGCAGGTTAAATCTCAGCCTGCAGTTTAAAATTAGCATGCGTTTTGCAAAATACAGTTTTAGCAGGTTAAATCTTTAGCATGCCAGATGAGATGCAGTTTAATCTTTAGCATGTAAATTTCTATCATATTTTGTTAAACCTGCAATCTGAAGAAATGTCCTCTGAGCAGGTTTAGAACACAAATTTAACCCGTTATTGCTTTTTACATGTAGCCTGCAGGTTATTTTTCACATGCACGTTTAATGTTATATATCAGGGGTGATTCAAGAGTTTAAACAAAAATAGGTTCATAGAAAGTCGAGCAAGCGAGGTTTTGAGCGCTTGGGGAGGCATCCCAAGACAAAAATCCAATTGAAACCAATTTAATTTTCATTTTTTCAGTTGGTTTTAATTGGTCTCAATGGGACTTTAATAGGACTTCAGTTGGTTTCAATTGGTCCAGATTGGCCCTATTGGACCAATTGGCCTAGGCCCCATTAGACTTTAATGGGAACTCAATTGGTTTCAATTGGACCAATTGGCCCTATTTTGGACTTCAATTGGTCCAATTCAGTTTCAATTTCAGTTTATTTTCATATTTCACATGTTTATTTCAGTCATTACATTTGGCATGTTACATTTTTTGAAATCATTTTTTTGGGGGGATGCATTTATACAAACGAACAGAATAATACATAAGACTAAGTTAAATAAAGGAAGAAATACGATGGAGCCTAAAGAGGAGAGCAATGCTTTTAGGTCATATAACATTGATATAGTCTTGTGTTTATTAAATATCGTAATTGGATTAAATTGTAACTTATATTAAGATATATTTGAAACCAATTGAAAACCTTACAGTCTATGGGGCTGATTGGTCCAATTGAAGTCCCATTTAAGTCTAATGGGGCCAATTGGTCCAATTGAAACCAATTGAAATCACGATTAGAGTCAAATGGGGCCAATTGGTCCAATTGAAACCAATTGAAATCACGATTAGAGTCAAATGGGGCCAATTGGTCCAATTGAAACCAATTGAAATCACGATTAGAGTCAAATGGGGCCAATTGGTCCAATTGAAACCAATAAGACCAATAGATCTACCAATAGGAACAATAGGACCAATATAAACCAATAAGACTAATTGAACCCAATAGGACCAATAGAAACCAATAGAAACCTTCATTTATGTTAGCCTGCCTTTTCGATTAGCATGCTAAAATTAACCTGCAATACGTATCTCATGAATATTCATTATTACTTTACACGTCTCACAGAAAAATACATTTATCATGATTAATTGTTAAGCAAATTATGACAATTAATGCACATATCAATTTTGTGATTGTATTTTCTTTGGAAATTATTGACCAATAGATTATTTGTCTGATCACACTTACATTCATGTTTTAGCAATAGATATATTGATTATACGATTTACTAACCAATTAGAAATAGCATGTATGTTTTCTATATATAGGTGTATGAGCCTGTACTTTTCAAAAGTCAATCTTGTATTAACTTCAAATGATCTTTGTGATGGAGTTAGTCTAATGCAATTGAGATTAGAATATTCCTATTGGTGGACATTTCCAAATATTGATTATGATGTATCAATTTATCCCTCGTTCCTCTACCCGAGTCGATATACCAATAGAAGTCTTGTACTGATATGGCAATCGAATATCTTCATTTTTGTTAGCCTGCATTTTAGATTAGCATGCTAAAATTAACCTGCATAACTTACATATTTCAGCGTTTTTGCAGGCTAACAAAGCAGGTTAATTTGCATACTAAAAAAGCAGGGCAATTTTGCAGGCTAATTGAGCAGGTTAAAATGATTTTGCAGGCTAAAATAAGCCTGCTTTTAAAATGTACAGGCTAAATTAAGCCTGCCTAATTTGCATATTTCGGCGTTTTTGCAGGTCAGTGCTTGCTAAGGAATTAGCCTGCTTTTTAGCAGCTATGCAGGCTTGATGCAGGCTATAAGCAGGCCTGCCTTTTGGGTAAGGGTGGTTGCTATATAGAGGGTGCAAGTAGCTATAAGTAGTGTAGTGGGGCTTTAAATCAATCTATGCAATACAATCTGCAGCATACAATATACAGCCTTACAACCAACAAGCTATGTTTTAAATTAGGCTCCTTCATGTCCTCATTTCCAATTTTACTGAAGTCCTTAATTTACAAGTAACTAAAAAGTGATTTGATATACTTTATGAACTTCCGTGT
This sequence comes from Strongylocentrotus droebachiensis, assembly GCA_035222895.1. NCBI lineage: Eukaryota > Metazoa > Echinodermata > Echinoidea > Camarodonta > Strongylocentrotidae > Strongylocentrotus > Strongylocentrotus droebachiensis. The sequence goes on from JAVYIG010011373.1 coordinate 41,524, forward strand.
ATTCAAATACGTCTGTACAGCAAGTATCATTACATTTCTTGTAAATAAAGCTGAATATGTGTAACCTGAAAAGGAAATATGAAATGAACCAAACTGAACTGAAGTGAATTTGAACAAATCCAAACTCTCTGTTGATTGTTAAATAACAATTTCTAATTCTCTCATGTTGGCTATACTGGAATGTTGATTATAATATATTGCATTGCACAATCATAACAAGGTCATCAGGAATCTAATCCGTAAGGTTCTGTTGATATATCCTTCATCACGGTGATACATGTATTCTGTAAGAATTCAAAGGAGCTTTCCGGTATACCAGGATTTATTTCTCTACGGGTAAAGTAATATGTATTGACTTTTTTCTGTTTAACCAACAATACATCCATTATCAAGAAATATTGTTGAAAATACAGAGTGTAGATTGTATACTTGATCTAGACAAGCTTTAGTCCTTTTTCTGTCGTATCCAATAAATTCTTGCTTTTGAGACTGAACATATTTTTCGAACTGTAATCGTTGTCACGAAGAAAATATTTCATTTTTTTTACATGATGTTTATGAACATTATATAATATCTATGCATAATATAATAAATGTGTGTAAATATAGCCCAATTCATATATCGTCTATTTTTATGCCTACGCTACTTCGCCGCTTTGGTTGTTAAAACGCTATATGGCGGAGGCATCATTTTTGACTGCACGCAGTCGAAGATCCATCTAGTTTTTAATCAAATTCTATTTTTTCCTGCTCAGTCAAATGGAAATGGAGCATTCATACACGTGGGATTTTGTGTTGAAATTATGCATTGAAAATGTATTCCCATATCTTGAACTACACGTCATGTATGGCCAATTTTCATTTAAATGTTGTTACAAGGTTGTTGGCCTGAGAATCTATCTTCTGTCATGAACATACTAAGTTTGACGGGGGGGAACAAATGTTGTAAACTTTGATTTTGTTTTGTGGAGTATGTAAATACCTGCCAACCTTTCACAGCAAAAATGAGTCATCTCTCAAGGCAAAATTAGGAATAGAATCTAGTTTGTAAACTTTACACACAGAATATTCCAGAAAAAGAGAGGAATCTAGGGTTCAAAACAATAGCTTCAAGATCAAAGAATAGTATTAATTCCTTCAAAATAGGAATGGTTGGTAGCTATGTGTAAATAGTGACATAATAACAGTTTGTCTACTCTGTGTGCTCTTACACATTCATTCAAACCATATAACAATATGAACTATACATGTCGTGCTATTATTGTTATTATTTATATCACCCTTAAGTTTTTTGTCATTATATCATTTCCCAGAACAGATATATCCAACTCATCATGACCCTCTCTTTCATATAATCTAGTCTAGTTTGTGACATGCATGCATGTAACATTGTATTGATGAAGTAACAAAGCAGAATTAGTCATCATGATCCTCTCTTTCATGTAATCTAGTCTAGTTTGTGACATGTATGCATGTAACATTTATTGATGTAGTAACAAAGCAGAATTAGTCATCATGACCCTCTCTTTCATATAATCTAGTCTAGTTTGTGACATGCATGCATGTAACATTTATTGATGAAGTAACAAAGCAGAATTAGTCATCATGATCAGGGACCCGTTTCACAAAGCCTTTTTTCAATGACAAATGACACAAATTAGTGACAAATCTGTTGATAACCAATCAGAAGCAAGGATTTCCCTAGCTTATACACAAACTGTCATTTGTCACTGATGACAAGTTTTGTGAAACGCCCCCTTGATCTTGCTCATTCTGTGGCATGAATGCGAAAGTCAGTGCTGTAGGAAGGGAGAGTCTACCTTATCTTGTTTTAATATTCTTGTATTCAACTCATCATGGTCAGATTTGTGGCCAGCTCTCCCTGCATCAAAATCATTTATGTAGCAAGAGAGAAGAATTAGTCATTTTGATCTCGTTGTAATAATATGCTTGAATTAAAATAATTAATCAAGATCAAATGGTTTATACCTACGATCTAGACTTCTTTTGAGAGCTGCATACAATGGTCGTTGTAGTAAGAAAGAGAGTAAGACAGAGAGGAGTAAGACGGAGAGAAATCTCCATTAAATGGTTTGGGAAATGGCGTTTGATGGAATACATCTCTCGATTGACAGGATTATTATCGTTCTGTTCAGTATCATAAGAATTGTGCCTATTTCCCATCACAATGATGCAATGTAAGTTATGTTTATATTTTGTCTGTGATCAGTAAATCTGAATAGGATATGGACCCATGTGATATCTTATAAATTGTCAAAGGTTTATTCTTATCTACCATGACAATTTCTTTCAAGTTTTATTTCAATCATCCATTGCTCCTGTACAGCGTTTTTACCATTACATAATATCAATGTATACTCTATTATAAATATATTTCCATTTACGTCTATATTGTAATAATCGTTTCCATTATTACCCGAGTTGTAATGATTTGCCAGTTTGTGTGCAGTACACCTAAATATGGGAAAGAGACGTGGAATCTTGCAATGTGCGTTACGTTATATTATCCTTGTTCAAGCTGTATTTATTTAAAGCATTGTTGTTCTTGCCTTGATAAAATCTGGAATCATCTAAAAGCAAAGTGTAAATTTCTGTTTTTGTTATATTTCCAATGTTCATCGATTTGCAGGACTGCTGTAACGCGTTATTGATATCTGGAATGTATTGACTATGTCAATATATTAGATAGCTTAGACAGATACCGAGATGTGATTGGTCCAGAGCTCGTCACATGTATACTGTTCTCAGCTGAGGAATCACATTGCATTCATTCACGTCTTTCCACAAACGTTTTTTTATATCTGAATTTATTTTTGAAATATATATAAGAATGTATATTTGTGTATGTGAATAAAGTGTAAACACCCATCTTGCAATGTGTGTTACGTTATATTCTCTTTGTTCAAGCTGTATTTAAAGGGAGGGAGGATGGGATGAAAATAGATGAGAAACAATAAGAAGAAGGGAGAGAGAAAGCCAGAGAGGAAGAGATATGAAACAGAAGATAAAGATTAAGGAAGGTATAAAGAGAGGATAAAGATAAAGATAGTTGAGAGGTGAAAATAGAAGAGAAAGAAGAAGAAGAAACAGAGAGAGGGGGAGAATGGTATGAAAACAGAGGATAAAGAAGCTGGGCGAGAGAAAGCCCGAGGGGGAAAAGAGATAAACTGGAAGATAGTTGAGAGATGAAAATAGAAGAGAAAGAAGCAGAAGAGAGAGAGAGGGGGGAGGGGGGAATAGAATATGACATACCAGACGAGATACAATAGACATGTATAAACAAATAGTATAAACCTGTACTCAAAACGACGAATGTGACTTCCCACACTCTCCTTCTTAGTCTCTCTCCCTCCTCAACTCTATCTCAACCCCTCTCTCTCTCTCACCCCCTCTTTCTCTCTCTCTCTCTCTCTCTCTCTCTCAGTATTGCTCCCTAGCTTCATTGCTAAATTTCTCTTCTTTATATCACCTTCTCACCCCTACTGCCCAACCCCATGTCTCTAATTGGCCTATATCAAATACAATTGACCAGTTCACAAATGTATTTGATTCAAGGGAAGCCCCCCCCCCCCCCCCCCCACCCCTAATGCTACAAGTTCATGAGAGACTGAATCATTCACAGTGTATTGTATCTAAATAGCCAGGAGTAGAATCACAGCTTAATTATGCTGCTATATCTATCAATCCTAAAGCTATATGTATGAATTTGAGACGTCCAAATGAAATTCTGAATTGCTTGAAAACATTTGTGAAATGGTCTCTACCTAAACACTCTTGTTCAGTTTACACAATCACACTCCACATTGCACAAATGTAATACAATTGTACATCAACTAGACAAACATGTAAAAGTTAAATAATTTAATTATTACAATCCACAAGAGTACATTGGCTTGACATAGTTTCATTTATGTCTCAATTCTGAATCATGATCTCAAAGGTATGTCTTTCACATATTAAGTAAAGTAGCCCCTGAAAGGAAAATGAAATCATAAAGCAATCAACAGGTTCCCATTTTCCCACTTAAAGACTTTTTCAAGCCCCCCTTTTTTTTAGGGAAGTTCTAAATTAGTATTATCTTTCAAATGCTGTTGGAATTTAACCTTTTTATTTTTTGGGCCGGCAAATGCTAGATGAGCTTGAGAGGCTAGACATCATTGAACAGGTAGAGGAGCCTACATCGAGGGTGAGCCCAGTCATGGTACATGAGTTCCTAAACCTAATGGATATTAACATACATCTCAATAAATCATAAGTACTTCTTAATGTATGGCACAGTATAAATGGTCATTATTAATTAAACTGTCAGTAGTAGGGATTCCTTGAATGCTGTGAAATCGGTAGCCTAGCAGAGCCGGGGTAATATTGGAGCGCTTTGAGCACCTTGCAGGGTGGATAAATTGGATAGGTGCGCTATATAAATATCCAATATTATTATTATTATTGATATTATTAGTTGAGCTGTCAGTGTATTAAAATGTTTGTTGTTGTTGTTGTTGTTGTTGAGTCTGTCCAGGAGGCTCCTCACCCTGTACCTTGTGTCTAAACATGTGAGATGTAAAGCTATGATTCAAGGTAAATGTCTTTAAGCAGATGTGGCATGTGAACGGTCTCTTCTCCTCGTGCATACTCTGCATGTGAACCTGTAAACTATGCTTCACGGTGAACCCTTTGCCACACTGCAAGCACACGAAGGGTCGTATGCCCTTGTGGCGTCTCTCATGCTTGGTCAAGCCCCCTTTATCTGAGAACCCTTTGTTGCAGACAGGACAGAAGAAGCGCAAGGGGCGTGTCTGGTGCATCCGTCTCTTATGCTGGTAGACGGCGTTCTTGACCCGGAAGCCACGCCCGCAGAGGTCACACTTGAAAGGCTTCAGACCGTTGTGTTCTCCTTGATGGTTGTTCAGAGCGGTCTCTGAGGCAAAGGATCGAGCGCAGAGGTTACATCGGTACAACCGATGCTGCTCATGGTTCTTGACGTGATCCAGGAAACGAGCTTCGTTCATGAACATCCTTCCGCAATCTGTGCATTTATACGTTCCTTTACCTTCATGGACTTCCTTCTCATGCTCATACGCTTTGGTCTTATCAACATACCTCTTGGTGCAATAGCGACATTTGAAAGGTCTTGGCTTGATGTAATAGTCGGCCGCTTTACCCAACATGTCTTGGGGCTCCTGAGGTTTATTTTTGGCTTTCCTGTTGCGAGTCTGCATCGATAATCTTCCACTTTGCATTCTTGTTTTATTGCCTACATTTGGAATTTCCTCTTCTTCAGGTACAGACGTTCTGTTTTCAATAATAGTATTCGAACTTCCAATAACATTATTAATATTTTCATCAATATTCTCTGTCTGTTTCTTTGTTCTCTTTTCAACTTCTAGTTTCATTTTGCGATCTCTCCTTTTAGGTGTGTCTACGACGTCCTTGAACTCTTTGTGTGTTATCTCGTGCTTCAAGCACTCTAGCTTCTTGGCGAATCGTGTGGAGCATATCCTACAGGAATGATTCCTAACCACCGGTATACCATGCATATCACGCTCATGTCTGTACAGCGCACCTCGGGTCTTGTACGCCTTGTCGCACTTGGTGCACTTATGAGTCCTGCTGACGTGTCTCGCCATGTGTTTCGTCAGCATGAAAGTATTCCTCTGCCTTTCTCCGCACACCGGACACGTGTGCTCTTCTGTGAATTCATGGAACATGGCATGAGCTTCGAGCCTTCCCTCCGAAGGGAAATTCTTCCCGCAGACGGTACAGACATAGTGCTTAACCAGCTCAACTACGTCTTCTGTCACTGTCAGTTTCTCAGAACCAGGCTGATTACTCTCGACTTCATTCTTGGTTTTCACCTTCCAGGTAACAATGGGACATAGTTCCTTGGATGTATCGGTCTCATGCTCAAACTTGATGTGTCTCATCATCTTCTTAGCAGACGGAAGCCTGGTGCTGCACTGTTTGCATTCAAACTCATCATCCTCTGTTGAAAAAAGGAGAAGAGAAAGAAGGATCACAACACTAAAGATAAAAATAATAATTATTATTTGTTTTATTTATTAATGTAAAGCGCTTTGAGCATGTTTATCTAAAGCGCTATATAAATATCAATATGTATCATAATGTATGTATATACATTCTAAAATATCTCCCTTTCCCCCCATTCCTTAACCCTTACTGTACTGGGCTATTTTGAGCACCCACTGACTGGGGGGGGGGGGGGGGGGGGGGGGCCTGGGAGGCCCCCCCCCCTATGATCTCGGCCGTCGATTATCCGATGAACACGAAAATTTGCATGTTTGTAGATATTTACGTAAGGAACAAGATGGTATAATTAGTTTTTTCCGAATATGCAAATTTTTGTCGTTAGCCTAATTAATTATGCAAAATGCGCTAATTTTATGCATTTTACAAAAAACGTGTCAAGCTCCACTTTTTGAATGTTGAAACTCATGATTCATACTGTATGAAACTTCTTTTCTAACACAAAAAAGTTATTTTAATGTAATTAATAATGATAATTTATGCAAATTTTGATGGATTTTTAATTTTTAATTTTTGTTTTGTTTTTTTGATGACATGCGCATACTAATTGTTATGTAACGCCTTACAGGTATATCCGATTTCGACGAAAATGGTATCAAAATGTGCGTAAGACTTGAGGGAAAAAAGTCATGAAACGACAATTCAAAATTCCAAGCGGTTGCGGCGCAATCTCGGAAAATGTCGAGGGGGGGGGGGGGCCTCCCAGGCCCCCCCCCCCCCCCCAGTACAGTAAGGGTTAACTCGTTACCATCCACCTTAAAAAATTGTTTCCTCATGCGCTTTCTAATAAACTCTTAGACATTGTAGATTTTGAGGGATATTTGTTAAGGGGAGGGGTTTGAAGACCCAAATAATTTGGCACACTGAAAGAATGTCTCTGTACCCTTGTTGGACAAAAAATTGCACTTGGTAATTATTCTTCTGAAGTCCCCCATGCAAGAGTATAATGGTCTGGTGAGCACCAGAGGGTGTTTCACAAAGATCCTAAGTTGAATTTAACTCTAAGTTGGACTTAAATATTATGGAGAGCCATTTGTAGGCTTGTAAATTAAATATATTCAAAAGCGAAAATTCAAATATTTTAGACTTTTTATAAATTCCACATTAAGAAAAAAAAGTCTCCTTGATACTAGAAAATATGAATGATTTGAATCAACATTTTATACCTTTTAAAATAACTTTTAGAAAATATTTTCATAGATGCTAACGGCTTTCCATAATTGTTAAGTCCAACTTAGAGATAAGTTCAACTTAGGATCTTTGTGAAACACCCCCCAGGTGTATGAATATCTTACCTTCATTAAAGATGAGGTCATCCCACTTTGTTTTGAATCCTACCAGGTCACTGTAAACCTCACTATAGAACACCTTCAACTCCTGGCCAGGCTCAATCATCTTTGTTGCTCTGAAGTAGACATCACCGAACGACTGAATGGCCTCGAGGTTCTGTTCACATTCATTTCGAGCGCTCTGGATGTAGGACATCATGTGTGAACGGCCCTTGCGTTTGCCATCAATATACAGGAAGACCTTCCCTCGTAAACACAGCTGTGATAAAATAAGATAGGACTTTAATATATTAATAATACTCAGTTTTTATATAGGACTTTTTACAATCACTAAGCGCTCCCAAACTTGGAGATTATTACCCCGGCCTAAGCTGTGCTGCCATTACGGCGCTCTAGCATTTCAAAGAATTAATTCCTGCCAGGTACCCTTTTACATCACCTGGGTTGAGTGTGGCAAATGTAGATCAATGTCTTGCCAAAGGACATTAGTGCCGCCGCGGGTCTCGAACCGCAGACGTTGTGATCGACAGTCTGGCGACTTAACCACTCGACCACGGCACCTCTACACCTTAATATCTAAATCATATTGTTTTAAAAACAGATTTCCTTACTTCTTTCTTGTTGATAAAAAATTTAAACGGTAAGAATTGCTTATCAATCCTTCTCACTCATGAATTACTCGACTGGGCATTTAACGAAATTCAAAAAAGGTTCATGATTTGTAAAGTTCAATATCTTGAACAATGAAAAGAGGGTTTTACTGAGCCACATTCCATTTATGATAAGTCTGAAAACTTGATAGGCACCTTAGGGTTGGCAGGAAAATACATTTTGATAATACAATGACGCCCTTTCCCTATCTCTGCTTGGGGGTGTTTAAAAAGCTGTGCGTAAGGTTACGCATGACTCTATGAATGACTTGAATATGAAGAGCTAAATGGGATTCTCAAATCCTTTTAATTGCATAAGCTAAAGTTGAAATATGCAGATGTAGATTAACATTATCATTATTATCAAAACATTTTAATGCAAAGTGTATTTTTGGCTACAATTTAATTCAGATTATGGAAAATACAGTCACACTTTGTTTAAAATGACAGGAAAAACTTTGGGCATCCCATTTCAAATTATTTGTAAAGTCATTCGTAACTTTACGCACAGCTTTACGAAACACCCCCCAGTACAGATAACATACCTCCCATGTAGATTCTTTATGAGCTCCACTGTCCTCATCTAGAAGATTGCCCTCATAGGGTCCGATCGTCATCCCCTTCTCTACCGGTCCACTGGCAACCACACCCCTGATGTTCTCATCATCATCCGGAGCAAACTTAAAGCTCAGGAAATCGGGTAAATCCGCTCCTGGCCTCTCCTCCTCCTTCGACGACTTCTCTTTGGCTTTACGTCCTCTCAAGTTCAAGATACCAGGTAGCACAAAAATGTTTTTCTGTAAAGCGGACGAGGGTGCCAGGACGTTTGACGTTCTTGATTGCGCGGCTGTGATAGGTTGAATGATGACGGGATGGGAAAGGACGGTCTGACGGATCGTGGAGATGGTGGATGGGGAGGTAGAGGTATGAGTCGTGACTGGATTTGATTGAAGATGGATGTTTGTAGGAGTGAGAGAGTCAGGAAGGGAAGAGGTAGTGAGATGCGATGAGGAAGCGGTGGACGGTTCCTTGCTGATGGTGTCAGGATCTAGAGGGGTAATTCCAGGGGTGTGGTCACCGGTGGTAATTACCGGTGGAGGGGGGAAGATAACAGCCTGACTGGTGGTAGGAGTGGTAGAGGATGATGGCGGGAAGCTTGATGATTGAGTGGTAGGCTGTAGGATAGTGACATGTTGAAGACCACGAGAGTAATTGAGAGGCTGCTCACCAGATGGTTGAAGAGTTGTGTTGGAATTTGGAAGTACCGATCCTGTACCTTGAAAAGGAAGAGGTGTTTAAGATATGATTAAGAACTGGTAGTTTTTCATTTATTTTGCACTTGTATAAAAAATAAACATTAATTTTAAGTAAAAGGCTTAAAATAAGAAGAACTGGTAGTTTTTCATCAATTTATTTTGCACTTACATGTATATAAAAAATAAACATTAATTTTAAGTAAAAATGCTTATAATATAAGCAACAAATATCAACAACCCTAATCCACCCATTCCCCCCCCCCCCCCCTCCCAATCACTCTTCATGTGATTGTGAGAGTAGAGTTGGTCTCAGTGCACTCTTCATGACGGTGCAAAAATTCTTATTTTTTTCCTAGGAACTCAATTTTAAAACATTCCATTCCAAAAATGAAACATTAATACAGAAGTCTCTTGTTATTTTGTTTTGTTTCCTTTCACCAAAGCTCTTTTTCAGTTTAATAAAAATGCTCTCTACTAACAAATATCTTTTTAAATGCTTACCAGTATAAATGGAACGAAGCATAACCTGACCATTTCCAAAGTCCTCTCTGTTTCTCAGCGGCTCTACCTGATCCACCACATAGGGAGGTTGTTGTGCGTGCGGTGAGATGTGGTAGGGGAGCTGGTAGTGTTGTAAGTGTTGTGCATGTTGCTGCTGTAGCTGAGGATGTGTATGGTGGTGACGCAGCTGCTCCTGGTCTCTCTCGCTAGATGGATAGAAACCCTGGCGGTAACTCGGATCCATGGTACAGCGCCCTCTATGACCTCACATGTACATGATCTTCAATGACATGGGTAGAGAAAGAGTAGACAAAAATATACAATTTTAGAATAATAAATACTCCACTCTTCTCTACCTCTGCAGACCTTTAGGCAGGTAAAAAAGCATTTTCTATAGTTTTTGGCTCCTCCTCCTCCCAATCATTCACATCATACGAAGAACTTTAGCTTACATTTAGCGCATGCGCAGATCGCTCATCCGATCTCGGCCTCATTTTCATAAGTTGGCGTCTAGCCTAGCCGACATGGGCCCTTCAGATTGGCTATCGTTGTTCTCTATTCGTTTAATGCTATAAGATATTTGTGCAAAGAGCAAGCTTGCGATTATCCGTTTTTTTCTATACCAAAATTATGATATTTCAATCAAACCCTCTTTTATTATTTGTTATGATTTTTTCACTTAAGTAAATGTACTTCACTTTAGTTTAAGTTTCACTTAACTGTTTTTTAAGTTTGAAGAATTCTCATTTCCGTCATATTTAAGGTACAAACTGGACATTTATTCTGAAATGTTTGTTGATTTGTCTATTTTATGTGTTTGCAATGCCGTGTGTGCGTCAGTTAGGTGTGAAGTGCGTCACCTGTTTAAAGCAGGACGTGTCAAAATCTCAGTGGTGTGACGTAATATTATGTATTGACTTAGACCGAAAACTTCAGTCTCTCTAATCGTCGGTTGTTCCACTGAGACTACGTCTGGCTCCACGAGACCTCCGATTATAGAGACTGAAGTATGGCCTATCGGGACTGTACGGGACTGTACGGAACAAATGGTTCGGTTCGACCGGACCGCGATGAATGAGATATGCAACAAGATTTTCACTCTTTACATCCTCATAACTGCTGCAATTATAATAACAATTAAAAATAACATATATATAGCTTATTTGACTTACGATAGCTTGCTCATTTAGATCCTAAATTAATGATTAATCCGAGAAAGTCTCGTCGTCAACATTATCCGTCTTGGTTTTAGTTGATGAATATTCATTTTTTCTTTTTGAACGTCCAATAGCTACCGTAGCTACGTACGAGTCAGCCCGGCTTGACCAATGAACTCCCACAAAACGAGTGCTCTGATTGGCCATTTGGCTATGTTTTGGTAGGTTGACCCGGAAATATTTTGGCCGCCGGGTCATATAGCCCTATGTTCGAGTGCATGAACGTACCGTTTCACAGTTCTGAGATACAAATTGGATAATTCATATAAGTAAGTCCGTAAATTATACATTTAATATTAAGTTATCAAATTTTGATAACTGTAATTAGGACAAATGACATACCAACCTAATTTACATCTGATTTAGAAAACAGAAAATTAGATCTAATTAAAGAAAATCGGGGAGAAAATGTTTTGAACAAAAAGATGTACATTGTTGGCTCTAGCTACCCCCACGGTACGAGATCTCTGGGTTACCTTCTGTATTGGGGAATGTCAACAAATGTCAGTTTTATTAAAGAAATGACCCAAATCAGATGGTTATTTCTGTCTAGTATTGACTGTGCCATTGAACTTAAGTTGCGCTTAAGTAAAGTAGTTCCTCTCGCACTTAAATTTGAAGCCACTCGAGCGGATCGGCCAATGAGAGCGAGTAAATTTGATGTAGGCCTACGTCTACAGCGCTCAATTCGCAAAGTTCTTTGTGTGTCACATGGTCACCTGCATCTCTTCTTCATTCTTGTTCTTATTCTCCTCCCTCTCTTTTTCTTCTCCTCAATCCTCATCCCTTTTCTTCTACTACTACTTCTTCTTCTTCTCCTTCTCCTCCTCTTTTTCCTTCCTTTTTTAGATTTACTCCTTCTTCACATTTCCTTTTTTTTTCTACTCCTCCTTCTTTCTTTTTTTTCATTTTGTTGTGTGAAATGATCATCTAGAATCTAGACTATTCTAGATCTAATTGATCTACGATCTGCTTTGATTCCACGTCTTCAGGCACGACTGAGAGGGAATCAGAACTGATGGCATTTCGAAAATGAATGAATGAGGCCTAACGACAGACCTACATGTACAAGTACAAAACATTCGCTATTTAATCACTCGTACATCTGGGATAACAAAATCGGACAATCTTTGCGAACTGCTACACACAAATATCTCAGTAGGCGGGACCACAGTTTACCAGGATGAAGGCAAAATATGCGGAAATAATTGACCAAACTAATATATTCAAATAAAAACAATGAAATATTGAAATAAAATCAATTCTCATTGAAATTTGCAATTCATTAGAGATTATCTGTCTAGAAATACTACTAGAAACTCACATTACTCGATTGTTTTTTCCAAATCAGTCTGGTACCTGAAGGTAGCCTAATAACTCCTTGAGTAATTGCTAACCAAAGCGGGTTGCCGATTTGACGAAGTTCATATCCTAAACCTTTATAATATACAATATGCCTGTCATAATAGGATGCTCAAATTAACTTTTTCTTGGATAATACTTCTGTACTTTCCAGCTATAATCTCTTTTTTGTTGGTTTGCTTGTTTGTTTCAACGATGATCTGACTTTTGACTTTTCACTGATTAAACCTTTTTTTATATCATTCTTTTATCAGTATTTATTTCTCCTTATAATTGTTTACTGATTATATATATTTAATGAATATTCAATACTTCATTTGTTTTTTATTCTCCTCTTTCGGTCTGTATCCTCGTCTGTATTAAAATATATCATACCATGTAGTTTACAGGCTGAGCTCGTTAAAGGTACTATGTCCCTTTTGCAGCCAAACTCAAATGCTGTAGCTTTTTGCAGGAATTATGAATATGTCATGTATGTCCTATCTGTGAAATTTAAACGTTAGCAGTGTCCTCATATTCAAATTATGCAAGGAAACCCGTTTACTTGCTAGACTTCACTGCCAGACACTATTGAGTGACTGACTGGCTTTTTTTCTTCTTTGGTAATAACATACATGAAAAGAGTTGTAAAGGGTACATATGAGCATTTGTCTACATCAATAACCCACTTCTTGTGATGGCCAAGATTAAAGGTAATACAAAGTTTTGGTATGGGGTCATGAATTTGGTTCAAATGAACATATTGGAAGCATATATACGATCCTACAATATTCAGTGATCGTTGTCCCTGTCGAAATCGACTCTAAAGTTGTGAAATTGTAAATAATAAACACTTTATGTTGAATAGCTCCCTCTCAAGGTCAAGATATTAATTAAGCTGTAAAACAATGTTTATTGACTAAAATCGACCGATTAGCTATTCTCGTTCGGAAATTATATACCACAACTACATACTCTAAGATTTTCATGGTCGCAGCTACCATTGTACGGCCGTAGGAGCTATTTTTGAAATTTATCAAAATTTACCGGGAGCACCGGTAAATCTTTATGTTTATTTTTCTCGAAAGCAGAAGTGTTTTAGGGGCTAAAATTTCTCGTGTTTTTAATACATCAACAGGGGCATCCAAATATATCAAAATTGTAAAGAATCACTATCCACCCATTTTTCAAAATTTCCCAAAACTTTGTAATACCTTTAAACTGATTGAATCTTTGCGCAGCATAAAACGTATGACCATTCGGTACAATGGTCTGAAAATCAAGACTATTACTTTTGGGCTCTATAGCCCTAAAGTTGATTTGATAACTAATAGTCATTATTTTCTCACTTGAAGCCATTTTCAAGCCCCACCTCAGTTTTTTATGGAAGTTCTAAATTAGTATTATCTTTCAAATGCAGTTGGAATTCATATTTTTGGCCTGCAAATGGGACATAGTACCTTTAAAGGGCAAGTCCACTCCAAAAAAAAAAGTTTGAGCAAATTCGGATAACTGATAAGAAATTTATGAATTTTTAATGACATGAACAACTTTGAAAATCACGAAACAAATTGGCAACTCAATCATGAGTCTGTGACGTCATTGCCTCACTATCCATTAATTGGTTTCTTTATATTGATAATATAAATTTCCAATTTCCCCCCTAAATATTTCATTTCCTCACACCATCATCCAAGTTATATCGATAGTAATATGTTTTTGTGTGGATGCACTAATATAAAGTTAAATCATGAAAATTGTGAATTTTGATAAACTATTTATATGAAAATCAATGATTAGGAATATAAAATATTCAGAAAAAAGTATCAATTCTTCAAAGTTCAAGATTTTGTGAAATGTCATTGACGCAATATGATACAAATCATAACCTGAGCAAAAGCGGGGAAATCAAATTTTGGGGATAAAAGGGGAAATAAATGGGATAAAAATATATAAAGCAAGTTATAAATGGTGAGGCAATGACGTCACAAACTGATAACCAAATTGGCAATTTGTGTAGTGATTGTCTAAGTTCCATAGTTTTTCATACTTCAAAAAAAAAAATTACTTCCTTATTAGTTATCCGATTTTAAATTAATCAGTTTTTTTTGCTCTGTTTCTCTTGTTTTAAAAAACATTTATTAAAAGCAAGTTACTTTTGGAGCGGACTTAGCCTTTAAATCTAGAACTGACGTATAGCCTTTTGTTCCATACCCGGCATGATAAGGTTTGTCGTTAAAGACGCATAATATGTGAATGCATTCCTAATGGATTGAGCATTCCATTAGGAATAAATGCTTTTTAAAACAAGAGAAACAGAGGTGTACGCCCTGAAAAGCTCGAACGTGATTGGTTCGCCTGCTCGAACCACGTGATTCAAGAAAATGTACCCATTCAAAGAAACCTCGATCTGGAGGGTATACGTACGTGCTGACGTTACGCGCAGGATTCCAAACCGCCATGTTTGTTTTGGAGGTCACTTCGCTTTCGCTTTGTTTCGTAAACTTTCTACTTTGCGGAGTCGGTTATAGTTCTTACTTCACCTAGTGAATGATGGCTATAACCAACCAGTATGGACTGAAGTGCGCCTATATCCGCGAGGGTTCCCGGTGGCGTTATTTTTTTCGGCGGCACAGATTGGGGTTAGGTGCGTGTTGAGCCTATGGGAAAGTTTAGGGTTAGAGTTAGGGTTAGGGTTAGGGTTAAATCAAGACCTCTTTTTTTTAAAAGCCCCAATCTGTGCCGCAGAAAAAAAAAGACGCTTCCCGGTGCAAGAGAAAGGCACCCTCAGCCTGGATGCATTCCAGTGCTGTCAACACAAACACTAAATGAATACCTTCCTAAATTTATTTTACCAACCACTTATATTCCGTTGTCAGTTGATCGTGGGAACTTTGGGAGACTTCTGGGAATTACTCATAGTTTGAAATGTTTAGGGTTGCAAAAGTATTAGCTTCTCTCCATGATTTTAGCTAATTATTCACCAGAAAATAATACAATATCGGGATTTTCTCCCTTTTTGTTAAACATAATGACAACTTGGTGAGCGGTGGAGCGCCTGAAATAGAATCATAGACATGTATCCTCGGGAAAGAATTTGCCGGGAACTGTATATCTTTCCCCTATACTGTACATCACGGTGCATATCTGACAGGGAGTAATAATGTAATAATCATTTTCTCCTCCCTTTATCTATTGTAAAGAAAAAAGGGGAGGGGGAAAAAAACAATACCTCATCTTCAATTTCGCCCCTCCCCCGAATAGGAGGAGAATGGGCACACACCCAGTGATGCTCCTCCTATTAAAGACCGTCAATACTACTGGGCCAGAGGGGATTAGACCACACAGCGAGGTCAATGACAGGTGGCTATCTCATTAACTCAGCTCTCAACTAACATAAGAAAAAGAGGATCATGGGGGACCAACAGGCACCGATTGGGGAAGTTTTTTATACAGAGGGAGCAAGTAGCTACAAGTAGAACAGTAGGGCTTTAATAATGGGGAGGGGCAATAAAGTTTCTCCTAGGGACAACATCTCCCTACTCTTATACCGACTTCTAATAACAAATAAAAAAATTCTTCACGCCCCAAAGACATTTTGTCATAATATGTTTCTATATTTTAGTTCCGATATTTTAAGATGGTTTGTACTGTCCATTGTGATGTTCATTTTGTCCAACAGTTATCCACGGTCTGTACTATTGTGGAATAGTGCAGTCAGTCATGCAGATGTACTTCACTTGTCACATGTAACCATGGCAACTGAACGTCATGAGTTGCTTCATGTCAAAAGGAGACACCTATCAAATTATAGTTAGTATTTTGCTTCGCCTGTGTTTGGGAGGCGAAAAGCGAACTGAATCACTGTAACCCTCGGGTCTCTCCTCCCAGTAGCTTCACCAACAGTCTCCAACTTATTTTATGTTGTTCGTTGTGCGCGCTATTCTATCACCCTACCTCTCTGATACCTATCCCACAATCCTACCTCATATATGATCTCACGTATTTTCCTACGCGAAAAGAGTATGGGGTTGAAAGAGAAGGAAAACATTATGTAGAGGTAATAACCAATAGGGTTATTGCTGATAAATGATTGCAACCTAATTACGGAGAAACAGTGGATGATAAAAAGAAATGAGACTTCTGGACTAGAGCCGTATGATGTCTGACAAGGAAGTCTGTTATTTCCAACACGGGCTTAAATTTCTGAGATCCTGCCGTTTCATCTACTACCATCCTTTCTCAGTTCAGTTCAGTTCAGTTTATTTTATTTTTGCACGGCACCAACTTCAGCCAAAGGCTGTTCTTCTGTATAGGTCCGTGCGCAAAATAACATGTACTATAAGATAACACATATCATAACATACAAATATTTATAAAAACAAAAAACAAACAAGAACACAAGTATACAAAGAAAAATGAAAATGTACAAGCCAAGAAACTACTACCCAACCCCCTCTAGTTTGTGGTTCTTGTGACCACCGAGCGGCAACTACCTGAATTTTTGCACAATGATGGAAAAAAATAAGAACAATAACCACACAAACTCGTCAAGCGTGAAAGTTGCACATTAATTAGTAATCATACTTTAGATTAATCATAGTTTTGTTTGTCGCCCTCTTGAGTCCAAATAGAGAAAATAAGCCCAATGCGTGTGGATATCTACTGTTCCTTTTTTTTTCGAGGTGAATATTGTGATGTGCAGGATGTTGAACTTTGTTATTCACATGATTAAAGAATAAAGTGTGAACTTAGCTTAGCTTTACATCCTATGCGAGGGATTTTTTTTTGGGGGGGGGGGGGGAGGGGGGTTGCTGCAATTTTTAAATTTTTTTTTACTTAATGAATATAATTAGACCAACAATCATGATTATGATGATACTGATCTAATTTAATAATAACATAAATAATAACTATAATAAGCATGATAACAATGATAATACTAACAATAAAGATGATATATTGATATGAACATGAAAGTGATATTTATGATAAATTATATAGATCTTGATTTAATTATAATTAGTGAAGTAATTTTTATTAATATTAGGATGATTATATTATTTTAAACTATCACCATTGCTTTGTGTTGATACATGTATATGCTCATCACATTTTCTTTTCCTTGACTCTCTGATCTTCTTTTCCAAAGTATCCTTCACCCCACATTTTACTCTCATGTCACCCCCCCCCCCCCCCCCTCGATCCTTGACTCTCTCTCTCTCTGATTTTTTCTCTCTATACATTCACTCTGTCTTTTGCTCTCTCTCTCTCTCTCTCTCTATCTCCCTCTTTGTTTCTTTAATCTCTATCTCTCTATCTCAATCTTCCTTTCTTGCCTAATTCAACCCCCCCCCCCCTGCAACATCGCAGACCGTAAATAATTTTGACTGAATGACAAAAAGTATCCACACAAGGACAAAAGCATCATCATATTCAATTTGTATAATATTGATAACAGTACTGAACATTATCATAACTTGCACATTTGACACATAATAAATGCATGTAGTTATTATTTTACGTTTTCAGCTTTTCTTCATTAACAGCATTTCATGAGATACTATGTCATTAACCTTTCTCTTCTTATTCTGAGTTGCACATCCATTGAGTATGCAGTGTAACAATAAAGTTATGCGTGCACATACTAATCATGTGTATCAATGTCAACCACATATATGTACATACATTAGCTTTGAATAACTATCAACAT
This sequence comes from Strongylocentrotus droebachiensis, assembly GCA_035222895.1. Classification (NCBI taxonomy): domain Eukaryota; kingdom Metazoa; phylum Echinodermata; class Echinoidea; order Camarodonta; family Strongylocentrotidae; genus Strongylocentrotus; species Strongylocentrotus droebachiensis. The sequence continues at coordinate 59,554 of JAVYIG010011373.1, forward strand.
ACATATACCGGTAAACAAAACATAAATATAAAGTATGCAATACATGTACGTACAAAAATCTTCAGCATTATATAATCTTTCTAAGGACACAGATAAATTCCAATATAAATTAATATGAAACCGTGTCAAAATCGTCACAATATTAAGACAAACTGGTATTTCTTGCAAAACAAAATATCTAGTTGAAAATTTCTTTCGCTCACGTTTTAATACCAAGCTACTTGTAAATATAGGCAAATAATAGGAAGATTTGTGCAAGAACTTAGATAGAAGTGTGATTAAAGCAATGAATATTCAAATAATGATATATTGACCATGATAAACATGCTCAAATAAAAATAGAATATCACCTCTTCATTGATTTATACACTTATACAAGTGATTTTGATACATGAATATAAAACAAGTGAATTGGTGTTCTGTTAATACAGCTTTTAAAAAAAACCTATAAGAATTTACCACTTTTACGAGTCATTGGAAAAATGACAAACTATTCTTACTGCCTTCATCGCAAGGGATTTTGAAACATACATGTAGAATTGTAGATATATGTTAATACAACTCAAAATATAAGAATTATCTACCAAGTGACATACTATTCTTGCAGTGCATCACAAGTGATTGTGATACATGAATTATAGGAAGCGAGATGGATGGCTCAGTCGGTAAAGCGTCTGCCTGTCAAACCAAAGATCTCTGGTTTGAATCCCACCCAGGCGGATGACTGAAGCCTGCGTTGTGTGTTAACGTGCCCCTCCCCTTGTTTCATAGACACAGGCTATGTTAAGTGGAAAACAATCCATCCCTCGGATAGGACTTTAAATGGAGGCCCCGTGTACAGGAAAGTCACACCCTTGCACGTTAAGAACCCATTGCACTATTCGTATAAGAGTAGGAGGAAACCCCGGTGTAGTGGTCCACCCGCATACCCCAACCAGGCCAAGTATATGGCATCAGCAAGAATCTTCAGTATTGAAGGAGGCAGAATGGCAGATTATCTTGAAGAAGAAAAAAACAAGTGGATTGGTTTTCTGTTAATTTACAACATCGAAATAGAAGATTTCTCTACCAAGTCACATACCGTACTATTCTTGCAGTACATCGCGATTGGTTTGAATACTTAAAAAGATTAATATATGGTAATGATACTTGAAATTAAACAAGTTCTGTTAATACAGCTCGAATTATAAGAATTCTCCTTAACCTCCACAAGCTATTGGCAAATTGGAAAAGTGACATACTATTTGTGCACTACAATGTACATCGCAAGTGATGTTTATACATGAATATGATATAAGTTTTCATACAGCTCGAATTGTGGTGGAGTGAGATTAAGAATCCATATATTGTCGGTCTATTTCGCTTGCAAAATTGTAATGACTTTGCGATCATTTGCCCTTTTTGTAAACAAACTTGGATGGTATTGGTAGATGCTCTACAGCTAGTGACCTGACTGACTTCAATGTTATTTCGGGGTCACAGATACCTTAATTATGTCAGACGTTAAACGAGTTCAAACCAGAACAAATTTACATTACTGTGAATGAATTATAGCCCTACTCCGTACTCTAGCCTACGTTCTAGCTCTGCTCTGTAGGTTAATGCAATTCAGGAACAATTTTAGACACCTAAATTGCAGTAATACTAAAACACAATAAATATCACATCTACACATCATATCGTATTGGTACGAACATGATTCGATTTATTGTCTAAACATGGCATCATGCCACTATTTGCCAAACAAAGGCCATGGCCATGCAAGTGCTACTGCTAGTGCATACATACAGCTACATAGCCCACCTTGTTGTTGTGCA